>APFE031695316.1:0-13453 GCA_000404065.3 Pinus taeda | reverse complement strand
TCATAGGGGTGCATGAACCATCTGGAGGCGCTCAATACACGTCAAAAACTCTTCTAGAAGGCTCTAGAAGTGACCACAAGTAACTTTTTAAAGATGAAACTTGCGCCTTTTGACCTTTACAGGGGTACGCACCCAACCTTTAGCTTACAAAGCGTATCAGGACGCAGGTCTAGTGTATTTGGAGTGCGTACATGCAGGTAAGGTAGAGAGAACCTGCGTACCCAGAGATAAACATGTTTTCAAGTGACTTTTTCTCTCTTTGAAGTTTTGACATGAAGAGCAGAGGTATGGGGCTTGAAAAAGAGGACAATGTGGCTATTGATGAGGCCACACAGACTGTAGATAGTCGAGGTGAGAAATTTCAGTGTAACAACGACGACAAAGGAAATGAAAATGTTATCTACTACCTTAGTCGTGATCTCCTCGACACTGAAACGCATTATAGCCATGTCGAGAAGTTGGCTTTGGCTGTGTTGTGGCCACAACTACCACCATATTAAAACATGCTCTGATAGCAAATTTTTGAATTGGTCCCCTAGAAGTTTGATTTTTCATTTTTCGGAATGATCAGTTTTATTCAATGGCTTAGCCATCAAGCATGTAAAATCTACGTTGGCAAAGAGCAATGGTTCATTCCTGACACAGCCTAGCCCTTTATTCACTCTCTTCATCGAGACCTTTTAATCTTCACAAACATGCATGATACATTTATGCCCGCACAAACAATCACCCCCACCCTTATCATAATTTTCGGTGCGCTTAACTCATGAAATCTTCCGTCGTGTCATTTTTTCCATCATAATTCCTCATAACCGAAATACTCCACAAAACGGGCGTAAACCCTATTGGGCCCATCACAAATAACACAAGGCATTCATGGCTTCTGGACCCGATGGGTTTTATTAACTAAAATGTACACATTCCGGGTCTAGAGCCCCATTGCAGATCACTATCGGCCAAGCCCCAAAGCTATGTGTATAAAGAGAGCATATGTCTTCCAGACCCGCCGATTATTGTGGATTGGAGAGTATAACATTTCAAGTCTGGCCTTAGGCCGGATATGATTTTTCCAAATACTCATTTGTTCTTGGAAAAAATATTGAAACCTCGGTTTTCAAAGGAAAGTCGATATTCTGGACCTGACAGCACTATTAACCATACTTCATATATATGTCGGGTTCGGAGTCCTGTCACATATCGCATATCAGCGAAGCCCGGGCCTTATACACAATACGCGCAATCATATGGCAGACCTGCCGAGCCTATCAAATATGATATATATAGATTTGGGTCTGAAGTCCCATCGCATATCGCAATTGGTAGAGTCCCAGGCTTGTGCATATTGTGATATGTGATATGCCAGACCCGAGAATATTTATACGCCTAGATATATAAAATTTGAGGTTCGGCCTAAGTGATCGGGGTGGGATTTTTGTTGTTTTTTTATGTTTTCCAAATTTTCTAAAATAACAAAGGTATTGAGTTTTCGGTGTAAAAGACGTGACTGTGGAGTCTCGATGGTGCAATTACACATCGGGAAAGTGGAAGGCATGGATACTACAACTCATGGAGGGGCCAATACCTGATTGTGATTAATTGAAGCCCTCAAAAACCATGCCAAGCCTATGAATTGAGCGGGAAATTGTGTGTTGCCTGTGTTTTATGCGTAAATCCCTTTTCACACTTGTTCATGTGGTTTTATAAAATTAATGAAGGCAGTGTTTATGTTTCGATTGAACATTTATGTTTTATTGTTCAAAATCATGAAGCTAATGATAACGATCTCTACAGGCAAGAAATAAAGGACGCAGGAGTGGATCCGATAGCCGATAAAGGTGATGTATATCTAGATGACACCTATGCACCTCCAGTGTCGATACTACAAAGGTGAAGCTTGCAGAAAGGGGATATGAACCGCCATAATGCATAATGAAGGCCTAATCTATGTCGAAGGGGAAGCACAGTGCCAATACATCAAGATGTCACTCCCTCTAGGAATACCTCAAAGCATGCCAGGTGTGGGAGGACAGACACAACTTCTTCAGTTTCCTCCAAGAAATGATAGGGAATAATAGCCTCTCCACACAGGTGCAATGAAATTATACGCGACCATTCTCTATTTCATCGACACCCGTTCATTCCCCCCAGGGAGTAGAATACTCCACCAAAGGTGACCTCGGCTTGTCAGTAGTTTCACGAACTGTCCTCATCTGGATATGCTGATCTTTGTAATGAAAAGAGAGGAAATCAAAGGTCATGGAAGATGAAGGGTCATTGAGGGTTGCATAAGTATTACCTCTGAAGAGGAGAAAAGGGCTTTTTCATTTTGCAGAACAAATTTTGTTTATTGTGAGTAAGGAAGGTTGTTTGGGTCAGAGAAGGAACCTTTTCACAAATTGATTTCCCTCTTCTTTATATGTTAAGAATCATGATGTTGTTGAGAGCATAAATATGAATGTGATTTGTGTTTGTGCCCATTGATTACTTACAGTTTATGGTTAGATTTGGTTGTTTGAATGTGATTCTTCATCATAGTTAATTCATGAGCAGTCCCTAATTTAAACTATGTTAAACATCAGTTGCAAGCTTTAATTCCATAAAAGGAATGTGTCTTCCTGTATGAGTGATTGGATTGAAATTTAGAATTGATGCAACCTTATTCTTACGTGAACCAGTAATTGATTCATTTAGACTTGGGATTCATATATGATGTTTAACCTCTCTTTCGTCATGCTCCTCCAGGATAGATTAGGATAGCTAGAACTATATTAGAGAAGTTAGAAGTAGTGTAGATAGGATTTAATACATAGCAGTTAGCTGTTTTATTTTGTTGATTTAATTGAAGTCTTCATCCCGGAAGCAATCTATCAACACATTTAACAGTTTACGGGGTCCCTTAAAACCTATCGAAACTAGCCATTCCAAACGAAAACAGGTCTAATTGGGGCTTGCGATCAGGTTAATTCCCCTTATTGGCATAGCAGAAATTCGCCACGTCAACAGGCTACCATCCAGGCTGTTCAATGCTTTCGGCACTACATTCTCTTACGCACGACTACTATGATTTCTGAATGTAACCCCATGAACTACATCTTGACTCGTCAGTCGCTGGGGGGAAAGTATTCTAAATGGATTGTCATCCTGCAAGAATTCGATTTGGTATTCATTACTGCCAAATCTAAGAAGTCACTAGTTTTCGCTGAGTTGATTTGTTCCCTTCCTTCTAAATCTCTAACTACCTGTGTAGATGAACAACCTCTAGACGAGACTCTTTTCCTAATCAGCACCCTCGATCCATGGTATGGTGATATCGTCGTGTATCTCCAAAGATCCACATTCCGGTCTACGTTGACTAAGGATGACTGTCGACGGATTCGACATCATTCCCAACCCTACTGTATTATTGGCGATACTTTATACTGTGTCAGTGTCGATTTAGTTCTTTGTCAATGCCTTACTCTCGAGGAGGCTGAAAGAGTTTTCAATGATTTCCACTCCAAGGTGGTGGTCATATGTTTTCCTATGCTACCGCTCAAAAAATCCTTTGCACTGGTTATTTCTGGCCATCATTTTTTAAGGACTACATCCTCGCTATTCGTAAGTGCCACGAATGCCAAATTTACCAATGCAAGATGCGTGCTCCACCCACGCACCTACACCCTGTCATTAACGTTGGTCCTTTTGCCAAATGGGGCATTGATTATATGACATGTAATCCTCGTTCAGCTTGGGGGCATGCTATATTATCGTTGTTGTGGATTATTTCACCAAATGGACCAAAGCGATGCCTACATACTCTGTAGACAGTAAAACGACGGCTCAATTCATTTTCAATCATCTAATTTCTAGGTTCGGTGTAGCTCAAGCCATTGTCACAGACAATGGATCCCATTTTAGAGATTACATGACGACTAAGCTGCCATCTACATTGGGTTTGCACCACGATGGCTCAACCCTGTATTACCCTCAAGCCAATGGCCAAGTTGAAGCCGTGAACAAGGTTTTGGTTACAATGCTTCAGCGTACTATTGGGATGCACAATTCAAATTGGCATCTCAAGCTCTTTTCAGCTTTGTGGGCTTACCAAACTTTGACCAAAGACGCAACTGTTTTCACACCATTCTAGCTAGTCTATGGTCTGGAAGTAACATTGTCGATTGAAAGCGATATTCCTTCACTCAAGCTAGTTTTTGAACTTCTCCCCAAAACATCACCTTAGGAGAAACACATCTTATATTTAGAATGACTGGATGAGACTCGTCGTCTTGCTTCTTTGGTTGTCGAAGCACAAAAGAAACGAGTCAAGTCCCATTTCAATCAGTCAGTCTCCCCTCGTGCATTCTCTAAGGGTGATTTGGTTTTACTATACGGCCAAGCTAATGATAAGTTGGGGACAGGCAAGTTCAAGCTCATGTGGCATGGGCCCTACATTGCAAAAAGTGTTGTGCAAAAGGGGGCCTATGAGCTTATTGATTATGAAGGAAATCTTCTGGATAAGCCTCGAAACAGGCTTTACCTCCAGAAGTAATATGCTTAGGTCATCTTGCAAGGTTACTTATGTACATTAGTGTGTCATTCATTTTTGTGTAGTGTGGTTTGGTGTGTTAGTTTTCAAACAGCTTTCTTGTTTACTATGTTTTCCTTGGTTTGCAGATGCTTGTGACTCCCCACATCGGTTTTGTTGATGGTGCTTTCCATAGTACCTAGACCCTATCATCCATGGCATGGGCTATTAATAACCCTAACGGTGAGTTGATTGACATTCAAGGTATCTGTTTAGGTCACACAACTAACAACATTGTTGAATACAATGCGGTCATCGAATTGTTGTCAGAAGCCATTGCTCTTGATATTAAAGAGTTGGTTGTCAACCTGGATTCGCAGCTTGTCGTCCTTCAACTCAATGGGCAATATTCTATTAGAAACCCTCAAATATTAAGAATGTATCTCTGTATTCATCTACTAGAAATGCATTTTGATTACATCACATATCATCATATTCCTAGATGCATGAATACATTGACAAATGCATTAGCTAATTATGTGTTGGATAGACATTTACGAAACATGTGAAAAGATAAAACAAATCATTTGTACCATAGTCAGCAAGACATACAACATATATATATCTATATCTATATATATATATATGGTGATAATGTTTGATATATCAAAACCCAAAAAAAAATATGTGTCGAAAATAACATCTGCGGTGTGCAAGACTCATATATCTGTGGCACACAAGCCTCAAAAAATGTAACTGCTGGACCTAGGAACTAATCAGCATGGTGATCGTGGTAGCATGACATGACTCGTGCAACACGAGTCGGCAATCGGCAGATCTATCCGATACTCCAACCATGTGTCTCTAGTACTAGCGAGGAATGTCTCCCACCCGATCATACTCTGGGATACCACGAGTCAACCCCTCAAGGTCCCTCACGATCTCTCCTCGTTGTCAGTCCCCTCCTGATAAGGGGTGACAACATCAATCGGGCGGGCAACGCGCTTGGCTAGTGGGGACATCCTAGCAAGATGCTTTGGTCCAAAGGCTACATTATCAAAGCGAAATGTTATAAACACATATATATCAAAAACAATTAAAAAATCGTAAAATAAAAAAAAAAAATTACCTTCATCGTCAAAATCCTCTCCATCTGGTAGCGGCATGTCTGGATCTCCACGGAAGTCGGTGCCATTGTATGGCCAATCCTCCCCGACGATCTTCTGTCATTGTAGCCATGAAAATAATGTAGGTCTGTACGACATGTGCTAACCCCCAGTGATCTTAGGCATCAAACGACTCCAGCGGGCCATCTGCAGGTCGTGTGGCATGGGAGGATCTACCTCAGACAAATGGTACTAGAACAGTGGCACCCGTTCCAAGAAAAAGGTCACTAGTACGGATCTGAAGCAAAATTTCTTCAGATTCCCTGCCTTAGCTTTGGTTAGCTGGCATTTTATGTTGATCTTCATGGCATCTGCCCAGTTGAAGATTGTCGTTGTTGTGCAGTCGATGGCATAAAGGAATTTTGACTGGTTAGTCTCGTGCACTGCTTGGGACCCCACCACTGTGTTGATAGTCAACAGTAGCACTCTCAATGTCAGATTCTAAACGGTGGAAATCTCAATCTTGCCACTCTTGTATTTGAGGGCTTCAGGGCGATGTTCATCTAAAAACATGGATATGCTTGCCCCAATCGGTCATGACCCATATAAGTTGACTGGTTCCCCTCCTTGGGATAGTCCTCTGATGAAATATATGTCTGAAGTTTCTAACACCATCTCCTAGTAACCATTGACGAATATCTCGCAATTTATGTCCTAGAGACTAATCAAGTACCAAAGCAACTCAAGTTGGGCCTGCAACCTTGGCATGAGATATAATTTGAGCCCACATGCCCTCAAAGCTTCCAGGAAACTTGGATCATTCAGTCCCTGGGTGTCCACACCCTCGTGCTCCCGTTCTTTCCAATCTACCATTTTCAACGATTCTTTCCTGCAAAAGACATAGATTTAAGTCAATAATCATTTTTGACCCATTAATTTCAAATTTCAATGGTGGTTTTAAGGGGAAATAGGTTTTTTCCCTATTCATGGCACTGATGTGCTTATTTTAAAAACAGTTTCACCAATGGCGCAATAGGTCATGTTAATTACCCTCATCTGGCGCGATTCCATACCCAGAAGTCGCGCCGATCGAGGGAAAAAAAAAATTAATAAATCCTCCCTCAAAAATGCCAAAAATGGTTAAAAACAGGAATAAATGGTAAGAAAATAAAGCTTAATGCTTTGGCTCTTACCTATAACTGGCGTCTCAATGAATGAGCTCCTAGATCTCCCACAATCTGCTCCGGAACAATTAGGGCAAAAGTGAGTAAAAAGTCTTTCACAACAAGGTAAAATAGTAAATGGTAAAATTTATTTATTTTTCCTCCTTTTTATTCAGTTTTTCGTGAAATATTAGGTTTTTGTAAATATTTTGACCTATTTTTCCTCAAGAATTGGATAATGCACTTTATCTCTTTTGCACAGGGACATGTGATGGATGTTCGACAATGATGATGAGTCATGTTTCAGGTATTTTCTCGACCCGTTAAACTCAAATGAAAATATTGCCAGGTATTTTTCCCTTTTGACTCAAAAAAGATAATAAAATGGAGGGTCCATTTTCAAGCTCTTTTTCTGACCCTTTAAAAGAAAAAAGATAACTGAGCCCTTGTCATTTCGAACTCGTTAATGGATGCGAAACATCGTGTGCCCAATATAAGTTTACCCCTTTCTCGGGCAGGGATCAACAATTTATGAAAAAGGTACTCCTTGACTGAAATGGTCAAGTGGTTCTCTCAAGTATCGTTTTGTACCTTTTCGAGCTTGAGAGACACAAATGTACAAATAGGGACCATGTGGAGTTTTCTTTTCCATGTCTTTTTCAGACTCTCTAAACATGAAAATAGATAACGAGTTACACCTTTGTCGGACTCGTTAAAATATTAAATGCCATCGGATTCATCACCATGATGAACATGAGCTTCTCCTTCCTAGGGCTCGTTAAACTTACTTGGTCGGATTCGTCTGAAGGATGAACTTACAGTGCAAGCATATGGTATCCCCTTTAAGCTTGTGATTAAAAAATAATTGGGGTACCTTCGAGAAATGGTGGGGGGGAAATTTGGAAATCTAATCAGTTGTGTTGGCAGCTCACTCTTGAACATGACACTTTCTGCTTCGTGTCAGGTTGGGCCTTTCATTTTTGGCTTCAAATTGATCTTTTCCACGTCTTCATGACCATCGATCCTATGGATCCAAAAGCTACCAAATTTCCAGTTGTGACGCTGATATGTTCAAGAGTTGTCCTTCTGTAGTTACACTTACCTCTGATTCTCTGTATCATCCAAAATCATTTTGCATCCCTTTGTCTCATGTCAATGATGTGGGATACATTATGGCTCTCCTTCAACATGGTTGCTTCCTGTCAACTTCAACTCCTTATCCAAAAGTTGACTGAGAGACTCCTTTCCAGTACCTTAGAGCTTGCATTCCCTAATGGGAAGTTCTTCACACTCGACGACAAGTTCACATCATTGGCTTTCGATCGAGTGATTTCACAGTTGTTCGACTTCAGTTCTTCTATTCACATTTCGTGGATTGTGATGATAGTTCCTTGAGGACCATTGTCATTATTGGTGGTTTCTCTCATGCTTGTTAAAATTTTACATCATTAACTGGTAATCAAGTGACTTTCTATCATGTTCGACGTCAACACATCTATTCACATGTTAGAATTTGTACTTTGATCGGGTTGTGTTGGAGCGTAAGACCCTGGGTTCAGATTACAAAAGTCCAGGTTGCGAAGCGGTGTGACATGATTATGTTGATATGCATGTCTCTTTCAGATGGATGGTTGCGACCATACCAAGAGTTATCATATGTGGTCCTTCTCATTACTAAATGGCTATGACCATACCTTGTTTTCATTATGATCCTCTTTAACGGATGGCTACACCCATGCCTGGAACCATTTACATGATCATTCTCTGGATGGCTACATCCATACCATGATTCATGTATCATTTGAAAAAGTTTTCAGTTATGTATATGCATCTATACTTGCTTGCAAGTTTCTCGACGACAGACTACGGTTCTTCGCAAAGATTCACAAAGCATTTCATCCCTCAATCTAGTTCAGCCTTCAGGCTTTAGGGGACATCTGTTACACAAAATGTTGCCACTATCCCTGTACTCCAGATTCCTTGATCTTAGAGGACCTCTACAGTGAACCCTACATGCTTTCCCTTCATGAAGAAACTCCCATTGTGTCCTTCTTCATGAACAGAACAATTCCCTTTTGCACCATTTCCTCAAAATCTTTTGTTTTTCCTAGTTTACAAGACTGGCGCTAATGGCCCTTGTTCTCCTCACATTGATATGCAGAGATTAACACTCTCCCTAGCACTAACCATAGCGACTGAGCTTTGTTCTAGTTGCACTGGTCCTCTTATGGAATGTTTTTAAATAAAGAGTCGAAGCTTCCAGCTCTAGAAGCTTTGTAACAAAAGTTTGGTAAATGTTTTGGCCAGATGGGGTCGAGGATGTCAGTTTGGGCTCCTTTCCCCTATAATGATGGAACTAACTCAAGAGATAATACATTCTCCTATGAGAAGAGGATCCATCTCCCATCCATTCATGGTATATAAAACTCATTTTTTCCCAAGCACATGCTAGTGTTAGTGTGGAAGTGTTAATGTTGGTGTGCTAGTGCTAATTAAGTGTGTAAGTTGTAGCTCTCTAGTTGTGTGAGGGAGAAGTGTGAATTTCGTTTAATGTGAAGCCTAAAGGGAAGAGCCTTAAAACTATCATTGTTCAAGCCATCATGGAATGCTAGCAGAAGTGTGTGGGAACCTGGTTTTGTCAGAGGAGAATGACAACGTCAAGACACTGGTTGTAATCTCTTCTTGATTCAATATATATGAAACTATCGATTGATTTCCTACATCATGTGTCATCTTACATGTTCATGGTTTAATGTTTCTCGAATTTTTAAATAGGTTGAATTACAATTTCTCTATTATCATGGTTGTTGTTTGTTGTTGTTTACTTGTTTCAGGTGTTTGGAGAAGGAAGAAAGAGATAGATGGATTGAGAAAGTAAGGACATCATCAAATGGGATAAGCGTACTAAGAGGTAGTCCCTCTTAATTGGTTATAACCTGTTGTGCCTTGCAAACAACCCCCCATTTCATCTTTATTATTATTCACAAAATCATTAAAATATGAAATGGGTCCCTTTCAAAATAAAATTGATGTCAATAATTCTTACTTTATAAATTCCAATGAATCAAAGAAAAGCAATATCCCTTTAAAACATTGGAATTAAAGCAAATATGTATGCATCAAGCAATCATCAGGCAAAGTCCCGACCCGATATCGGCCATCGGCATTCCCTTGTGCATCAATATCGCGCCCATCGGCCAAAGCCCCGACCCGATATCGGCCATCGGCATCTCCTTCTGCATTACTATCGCGTCCATCGGCCAAAGCCCCGACCCGATAAAGCTATCGGCAATATCGGCAATCGGCCATCTTCTTGAGCACCATTATCATGTTTATCGATAAAATCCCGACCCGATGAAGCCATCGGCGATATCAGTGATCGGCGGTTCCCTTCGTATATCAAGTGTTGCTCATACATGTTTCCCCGACCCGATATCTGCCATCGGCGATCGGTGGTTTCTCTTGCCAAAGCTTAATGCGCACATGCCCCTCCCCGATCCGATATCGGCGATCGGCGATCGGCATCGTTTGAAACATTCTTAAAACTATCCTCGTGCCCCTCCCCGATCCGATAAGATAAGGCACAGTTCTCCAAGAAAAGCCGTTAGAATGATTGGAAAGCTAGAGTTAATGACAATTAAGGCATAATCATTCCCGCTCGGCCGTCGGTACGCCCCTTGCATCATTTAAAAGATCTTTAGGCGAATATTGCACCGGTGAGCATTTATAAGGTGGCAGATCATATACGGCCCCTTAATGAACCCATCCTTTCAAAATCTGCCTATAGATCATATCTGCACTGTTTTAATAAAGGCCAAGTATATCGACGTTCTTCTTATTTCTCTCTCAGTTGTGAGTCTTATTATTATCTCAGTATTACGCCAAAACCATTCTTCTGTGCAGATTACAGATTTGCTAAAGCAATTCAGGCATTATGGGAAAGAAACAGAAGAAGGTTGCAGGCGCTATTGAATCACAGTCCACCCCACAACCAATCATGACCAGTAAGAAGGGATTGATATCAGACACAACATGCGCGGGACTCGCCAGAACTACCTGGCAAGGAACCTATGATTTGCTGGAAGCCGAGAAGCCTGAGCAGGTGGTAGAGGAAGCTACAGCAGATTCTACCAAGAGATCAGAATGCACTCTCAAGGACTTGGCCGACTCTTTCCTACATAGGATAGCGGCAAGAGAGCAAATGCTTCCCTACACTGATGCTATCAAATGGGCATTTGAAGAAATTCCTATCAAAGACAGAACCTTCATTGAAAAATATGGAAGGATCTTTGGGTCCTTCAAGCCAGAGGATTTGAGGCAAATGTATCATTTGCCTATGCCGGAGAAGGTTTACAATAAGGCATTTCTCGAGAAGTTCGTGAGTGAGAATGAAACTGAGTCCGAGCCTATCAAGGATTGGAGGCAGAATCCAGCCAAACACAAGCATGAAGCCTCCGGTAAGTACTCAGTCGATTCCTTGTGTTCACCATATTGCTATGCCGCTATAATGATGTGTAGATTATGGGGTCTTCATGACTCCACCAATTTTACTATCGAAATGGTTCCCCTCATGGAAGTGGCAATTAACAGTTGGATTATGGATTGGGCCACCATCCTTTCAGATAAGCTTGCCCTAGCCATCCAAGAATATAGGAATAAGACCAGAGTTGCCGAAAGGATAATTCCCCCATTTTATTACAGTGCTTATATTTTGGATACCCTATGTTTTAACTCTGAATTTCCCATTCTCGGCTGGAGGTGGACCGCACAGGACCCCCACCCCATCCATATTTATCATCGCAAGATGTGGAAGTCGTCTCACAAAGCCCACTTGTATAGTATCTGTAATGGTTTTATGATTTCGATTTATTATGCCATTTTTAATAAACCCATCCCAAGAATTTCTTACTTAACCTCTTTTGACCTGCCGTCAGTAGGTAGCTGGTTTGGTGAAGAACATTTTACATATGTTAGAGTTTTTGGTAGTGAAGCCAATCCCCATGTCCTTCCTTTTTACGTTCCTGATAAATTGTTAGCTCGAGAAATTGCCTACCAACTCTCAGCTAAGAGCACCACGACGACTCTTAAGAATAAGCAAAAAAGGGGCTGGCCGACTTTTCCTTTCAGATGCGGGGTTTTCACCCTGCATGATTTAAAACACGCAGAAAAGGAAGCTATGAAAATCCAAGCCCTACGTCTTCCTATACTCCCAAACAGACCATATGACCCCAGGAAATATGCTTATGCCGCTCTTGAACATGCCAAATTATCAACATTTGAGCGTAAAGAAGACATTTTTTATGATATCTTTTCCTCAGCAGAATCAATTGGTCAAGCCAGAGAAATTGCTAAAACAAGGTATAACGACGAAGGGCTATCAGAATTCAACAGGCTCAGGCAGCAGAGGTTGCAAACTCTGCCCCTGGACTTAATAATACCAACCCAAGCGTCATCTTCAAGCGAGCCTGGTAAGCAGCGACAAAAAGAGCCCCCTGCTACAATTAAAAACAAAACTAATGAGCAGGAGGAACAATTGAAGAAGAACCAAGAAGATAAACTGAGAAAAGAGCAGGCAGAGCGTTCAGCTAAAGAAAAAGCAGAACTCTTAAAACAAGAGCAAACAGAACGCTTAAAGAAGCAAGAGGAAGACAGAGTTAGAAGAGAGCAGGCAGAAATACAGCAGAAAGAACAGGAACGACAAGAGAAGGAGAAACAGGAACATTTGCTTAAGGAGTTGCAATCCAAGCAGAATACCCCCGATACTAATAAAGGTACCGATACGGACCCTGAGCTGCAAAAGGAATGGCAGCATTTTAGTACCATTATCGGCGGGACTAATGATTCACAGAATACCGACACTCCGAGAAGCAGCGGCATACAAGCAGAAGGTTCATCCCAGGTATTGAGTACAACCACCGGCCCACCCAAAAGTATGAATGTAGAGATAATTCCAAAAGGTCCTAGTGACCAAATCACCCTCCTGGTAGAAGACATTCCCCCACTGAATGTCTTCTATAGCCCTAAGCACAGAGCAGTAGTAAAGAGATCAAGGAAAAGGCAGAGGCTTGATCAACCTCCCCTTTTTCCTGACCAACCACTAACGGGCAATGTAGTCTGGAGAGAGAAATTTGACCCCTCTAACAACCTGAACAAATTGTCACAATATGCGGGAGCCTATTCGGCTGCCACTATTGACAAAGCCTCAGAGGTAGCAGTTCTCTTAAAGACTAAGGACCAGGAGATTTTGAATCTTCAAACGGAATTAGCAGATGTCAGACAGAGGATAATACAAGCTGAGCTGCAATCAACGGGACACCAGCAAGAGGCAGCGCACATCAACGAACAGTTATCGGAACAACAGAAAAACAATGAGCAATTGATGCAACAGTGGCAGGAGGAGAAGCAATCGATCACTCAGGCATCTATCCAAAAGCAGAGCGAGCTAACAGAGGCATTAGAGCAACTTAAGGTAGTAAATGAGCAATCTTTAAAAGTTAAAGATGAATGCATTGCTCAAATCACAGCACAGTTGAAAGCCACCAGGGGAGAGGCGCAAATAGAAGAATTCAAAAAAGAGGCGATGATAATTAATAAAGCGCTTGTATCTCAAGTTAGACTCTTAGCACAATCCCTTTCTCAGGCAGAACCACTCTGTGAGTTGGCTACGACTGTAAGTGATC
>APFE031695314.1:0-43350 GCA_000404065.3 Pinus taeda | reverse complement strand
TGGTCAGGTATGAAGCGCGATATCACTCAATTTGTTGCAAAATGTCTGGAATGTCAACAAGTAAAGGCAGATCATTGTCACCCAGCGGGCCTCTTACAACCCCACGACATTCCTATGTCTAAATGGGAGACCATTTCTATGGATTTTATCACTGGACTACCTCTTACTTCTCAAAGACACAATGCCATTTTGGTAGTGGTGGATAAATTAACAAAAAGCGCCCATTTCATTCCTGTGAGAGACACTTACGATGTTGCTGACGTAGCTCGAGTATTCATAAGTGAAATTATCAGATTTCATGGAGTACCTAAAAAGATTATATCCGATAGAGATTCACGATTCACTTCTAGATTCTGGACTTGCATGCAAATAGCCAGGTACTCAGCTAAATTTAAGCACTGCTTACCATCCTGAGACTGATGGGCAAACTGAAAGAGTAAATAAAGTACTTGAAGACATGTTGCGAATGTATGTAATGGATCAGTAATCACACTGGGAAAAGTATTTACCCTTAGTCGAATTCGCATACAACAACAGTTACCTCAGCTCGATCGGGATGCCTCCATTTGAAGCTTTATACGGCCGACCTTGCAAAACACCGTTAAGTTGGGACAGGTCAGAAGATCGAGTGATAATAGGACCTGAATTAATCCATGAAATGGAAACGCAGGTAAGGCAAATTAGGCAACAATTAAAGGAAGCTCATGATAGACAAAAGAGTTATGCTAATGCTCACAGGACTGATAGGAAATATGAAGTAGGGGATCAGGTTTTCATCCGCATCAAGCCAAATAAAAGTACTATTCGCTTCGGGAAAGGGACAAAGTTATCACCCCGATTTATTGGGCCATTTAAAATCGTGGAAAGAGTGGGACCTGTTGCCTATCGTCTTGCCCTTGCCACCTCACCTGCATAGAATTCATAATGTATTTCATGTTTCTGTATTAAGACATTATATAGTTGATCTATCTCATAACCTTCAATGGAAGGAATTGCAGGTATCGGACGAGGGAGTCATATCGGTCGAACCTTTACGTATTCTGGAACGTAGGGTTCGACAGCTCAGGAACCGCCTGGTGGACCAAGTTCCAATGGGACAAGTATAGTCCTGGATCAGCAACTTGGGAAAATACAGAGGACATATGCCAAAGATACCCTAGACTATGTCAATTTTGAAGAACTTTAAAACTATGTTTTGTATATATATTTTACTCCACTGCAATCAAAGACCCGGAAACATTTTGATTATAGATAAACGTGAAATGTTGTGACATAATATATGTTTAACTTCTGCTGGTACATGGATACCAAAACGATATGTGGTTCATTTTATTAAATTATGGTTGTCGAAGGAAAGTTAAGGCAGTTATAGGATTTTACTTCTAATAGAAATTAGGATATTGTAAATCTATTTTATTTTTACATGTCAATATGATCAATGGAATAGAAATCAGGAAGTGAATACATTTTAGATGGGAGTCAAAAGGCATGCATAGAAAATGGTAAAAATAGGTTATATTGTAGTATCATATGTGAATAATACATGAGTTATTTTGAATATGCTGACGCACATTTTACGAATGCATGAGTGAGTGTATGATTGCAGATTCAAGTATCCAATTACCGGGATGACCACGTGATGACAGAACCTCAGAACAATTAAAGCTCCAAGTGATTCTATGATAGGGTGTTAACCCTCAGTTCTACTGGGAGGGGTGGAGGTGTTGCCCACCGTTTATCCTCCGAACCCTGGAGTCATGGGAGGACTGTGCGAGTCACGCTCCCCTAGACGTATGATGATGACTGCCGGATGCCTACTGGGAATCAAGTCGGTATAGCCGACATTGTCACGTTAGAGTTTATGAATGGTTAGGTCAGTAAAACTGACGCCATGGCATACTCCAGTAGAGGACGGATAGGATGGGAGCAGAAGAGATTAGGAAGGATAGGATGATTTTTGAATAGCTCGGAAACCTAGATAAGGAAAGTCAGACCCATTAAAACCTTAAACCTAAACTCTAACTTCGGGACGAAGTTTTCTGAAGGGGGAGTGTATGTAACGACCCATCGTTAAAATAATTTAAAATATAAATAATATATATATTATATATTATATATAATAATAAAAATAAAATGATATTATAAATAGGATTGAAAATTAAGTATTTTATCTAATATTATTTAAATTCTAAAGTTTATATTAAAAGAAAACAAACATAAATAAACTTTATATTTTAGGAACAAAAATAAAGTAAAACAAAGTAAATATAGGATAAAGTACATATTAATAATCAAGTAATATATGTCATTTGGTTACTGAAACACAATAGTGTTAATATATATATGGTAATCAAACTTTATAAATACCTCCAACGTTATATATAAACCATTGTATAATAAAAGACTGAACCAGAAGGAAGGCAAAGACGTCGTACGGGAGGATGACTCACAGCTGGGGGGAGCTGTCACCGCGGGAGTAAGTGGTGGAGTCATGGGTGTACAGGGCGGCCACCGCTTAGCCCTAGTTATAAAATCACTGAGATGGGGCTGAGAAAGGGGGGAGGACGGAGAGAAGAGGCAAGAGAACCAAGAAATCAGGAGATGAAACCGGAGGGAGCTTACATTGATCTGAGGTTCTGGGCACGGGGGCAATGAGCTTCGATGAGAAGCTTGCTGGATTGGCTGGGAGGAATTGGTTTCCCAGTAATCGGATCAAAATAACCGCGGAGTCATCAGCTTCAACAGCAGCAGACAGCAGTTCAGGTAGGTGTTCGAAATCCCTTACGGTTACTGCATATTGTTCTGCTTATCATCTTATTTCAGTTTACGGTTTTTACACTTTAGCTTAACCTTCTGTAAATTATAATTGTACATATACATTTTAGCTTGCTGATTTTTCCATTAATACTTAACATATTTTGCAGCCATTGTTTGCATTGTTTGCTAACTCTTGTATGGCATATTTTGAAGACCAACTTCCTGCAACATCTAACGAGTGTTTGCAGGACCTTTGGCAAGTGTTGGGGGTTCGATTTCCAAGGATGTCGTGAACCCTTTTGAGGCTTAGTTTCGCCAAGTTGAGTTCACTACGGGCTGCCCATTTTCCTCTCTAAGCCATGGGCATTTGGGGGAAACCCACACCTTGTTTCCCTTGCATAAGTTTTGTGATATCTTGTCACTACTTTCTCAAGAAAAGAGGTCTAGTGTCCAAGTTTCAAACAATTATTGTGAGGACTCTCCTTGAAGTATAATTGAGAACTTTGAAGGGCCCTCTTCTCATTGTAATATTAATAAAAGATCTAACTTCCTTGTGGGAGCTTGAGATTTCTCCCATGGTATCCTATCTCCCCATTTAGAGGGAGACTTCTCTTGGGTGGATTGACATTTGCATGGTTTAAGCTTTCATACTTCATTCACTTACATGCATGCTTTAATTGGGAATTAACACAACCTCACTATCACATTTCACTAAGTTAAAGTTTGTTACAATTTCATATGAGCTTTGCATTTTCTTTCTCATTGTTGCTTGGAGCTTCAAGCTTACACTTTACTTTGGGCAATTCATCATTTACATGCAAGCATTTTATATTCGTAACAAACTTTGATTCGTTTCCATTTACCTTGGAAAATTGTTTCATGAGCATTTGAATACTGCTTCAATGTTATGCTACATTGTTATCTAAATATTAGAGCAATTTATTGCCATTGTCTATTTGAAACAAATTTTACTTTCAAGCAAATTACTTGTATCATTTTAATTCATTGATGAAACACATGCAACACTTGTAAGCTAATTTTATTCCTCCAATTGAAGTTATAAGTGCAACTTATATTGAATACTATTTTATTTTCAAGCATTGCAAATCAATCTCTTTGAAGCATTTGCATGTATTATTATTTTAATTTGGGGAATTAACACAATTTGCATTTCATCTAAGTATTTTAGTGTAGGAAGGCCCCAAGCCTCATTAAAATTTTACCTCCAACATAAGTTGGTTGAAATAGACATTTTAGGGATCCTCTACTCCTCTACTAACTCCTCACTGTGAGATCCATATCATTGGGCGAGGGTGAGGTCTGAGGATTGAAGAGTTAAAATGTAATTTTATTGTAAAGCTAATTAATAAAATTAACCAAAAGCACTTTCCATTACATTTACTTTACCCTTCTCTTGATGGTTTCAGTTTTCATATGCAGTATTCCAAAAGCAAGTATTGTAATCATTTCAAACAAGTGTTTTCTTTTCATGTTTCAAGTCTAATTGCATATTGATGTCTTGGTTTAGCACTTCCTTTCTTTTACATTTCCAAGTTAATTACTAATTTTTGGGTTTTGGCAAGATATGTTTCACATGTTTTGATTTATAAAGTTGATTATCTCAAAAGCATTTTGTATCTTACATATCTTGTGCTAACAATTCTTATTTACGTTTCAGGATTACTTTGTTTTCTTTTTTGAGAGCATTGCATTTTACTTTGAGCAAATATATATTTAAATTGTTGAGCAAATTCCTTATAAGTTATAAGGCACTTGTTTTATGGTTTTTAATCATATTAATGATTGGCATTGTTATTTCAAGTTGCTCACTTCATATTTGCCCATAAATCCTTAAAAGTAATCCATTTTTCACTATAACACTCTCCTAGAAACTCACATCTTTTAACTTAACTTTTAATTAGGGACTACCCCCGTTAGCTAACCTAGGAGATAGCTCAAACAGAGAGAGTCGGGATTAGTGTGACAGCCCCTTTTCTGAGTTCCCTGCCACCAACCACACCTTGTGGGGTTGAAGGCTTTTCTCACTGACTTGTAGGTAGGTGAAGGCGGCAGGGTTGACAGGCCTGTCTGCCTCCAACCCTGAAAGTCCTTCCTAACCATGCCATGAGGAACACCAGAATAATGAACATCACAAATCCTCCCGCCCCAAGATAGCTTATCTTCAAGCAATCCAAACCTATAGATTAATTTGTTGGCCGAATGCAACCGAGACCCAATGCCCGGATCCCATACAAACCACTCGGTGATGGTATGCCTCTTTGTCAACACACCATGAACGGACCCCTTAATGCCAGGATCCCAAACCATCCTTTGACTGTCATCAACAAATCCTCTTGGATCCCAATGTCACCAAGAACAAGCATCAATACTCCCTGGCTCCTGCTACCCTAAGCCCCAAATTGAGAATATCGTGCCACCAACAAGTTACCAACTCATGGTCTCTTGCCAATCCATCACCTGGGAAGGATCGGATGCCCGTGCACCTATACAATGTACGATTCCACTAAGTTGCACCATGCTCAACTCATGCAGCTTTGCCCAACCAATCAACCAGATATGTCTAGGAATGCTTGCCTCCCTCCCTATAAGTGGGTAACCCATGCTACACGCTCTGTCAATGTACTCCTGGAGAGGGCTGCTACCAGGAAACACTGCAACGTCGCTAGCTCCCACTGCATCGACCTCCACCTCGTCAGTGGGTAGACCCAAAGATGGATGCACCACTGTCTCTAAAAGGGCCTCCCTCATTTGATTGGAAACTCCATGCCCCACCAGTCCACTCGTCACTTGTAAAATTGTCCTGTCAGGTCCCAACGCCTCCTAACGACCAATATTTGCAAATACTACCTCCTTGGTAGTTGCCTGCACATCTTCTTGCTCCTCACTAGTGGTTGGCCCCATGGGTGTCTGCTCATCCTCCTCCATGGGCTCAACATGAGCTACTAGCTGACCTTCAAAAAATGGCTCGTCCAACACACTGTGTGTATCATCTAACTCATGCTCCTCTATGTGCTCTCTATGCTGAAACATCAGTCACTCATCTGCTCCCCTATTTCCTTCCCTCATGGGAACAATTGGCTGCTCATCGTACTCCTCTACCATACATGGATGTATATCTGGGCTATTGTCATCTACTCCACATGACTGCTCGTGCTCCTCAAAGGCACCCCCATAAGAACACACAAACTCAACTAAAAAAGAAGAATCCTCAGTTGGAAAGTCAAAGAGAACCTCCTCCTGATCTACGTCTGCCATCTCCTCCATGTCAATCCTGCATGAGTGGTCAAGTCCCCAAGGTTCCTTGCAGGTGAAGCAAAGACCCTTCCTCCTTAACTCATTCCTTCTACATGGTCCACCAATCTTGAGCAGCTCCTCCCTAGTCAACTGTCTTCGGAGCAATCTAATATTCTGCTCAACCAACCTTCCGCCGAGCTCATAAGGAGCGGGTGAGACCATTTGTTCCTCTCTCCAAATGGCCAACAACTTAGACTGTAATTTCTTGCAGATGACATCACAATCTCCCATAACTGAAGACATGATGGACTGCATCTGTGCTTTAACCATGTCTGGATGATGTTTCTTAATGCCGAAAAAGGATTGGAAAATTTGAAGAATCAGGTCATCACACTCTAGATCAAACATGATGTCATAGGTTTAGAGTTTGGCCATATCTTCCAAAATTCGGAGCTTTCCCAAAGGTAAGACCTGCAGTGTTATCCAAGTCCTAAAAAGCATCTACTATCAATCTGAAAACTCTCCTCATAACATCATTGTTGTAAGGAGGTATAGGTGCAGTCAACCTCATAATGTTACTAAGACGGGATGCGACTGGAACTCTGACCCCTTCACAAACTTCCCCCAAAAACTTGTGTTGTATGAGAGCAAGCATAGCTAGTTTTAGAGCCCAAATTAGTTTCTTCCCTTCAAACTCATTCACTTCGGAAAGGAGTTCATCTAATTTGAAAAGGACTTTCCATGTGACCCTCAGGTGCTTCAAATTTGTCCCATGTGCAAATATTTTATGCCTTATTTCCTGCCCCTTTTGCACATCCTTTGGCTGTTCACTCTGAAGAATGGCATAGACCCCCTTTGAGAAGGGTTTGTTGTTCATTGTTGCTGGTTTATTAAGGGATTTTATAAAGGTTTGATCCATGTTTTGGCTTAATGATGACAAGAATATCTGTGATAATGAAGCCACTGATTTTTGAGTTTGTTGAATTTCTCAGTGAGGTGTTTTGACAAATAGTTTCATGACAAACTGTTTTATATGTAGATTTTATTTGTTGCTTGAACAATGACACACTTGTAACAAGACTTCAGGCTAGCTACTAAGATAACAAATTGCATTCAGAAGTAATTTGAACTACTGACTGTTATATATGGATAACAAACTAAAAGGTGCACAATAGTGGAACCTAGTTCGCACACGCAAGATTGCCTTCAGTACATCTTTAGTAGTGGTGGTGAATGGCCTTTCACTTTTGATCTTGTACTCTACTACAACCTTCCAAGTGCCGACCTGCTACAAAAATGATGCTTCAGATTTGGCAAATAATCACTCAGTGACTGAATTCGATCCCTTGATTGAAGAATGTATAGTGGGTGTAACTCTAACAGCCCTGGTAGCTCACTCACACAAAATTATGGAATTGTTCCCATTAATTCACTGGTAGTGCCTGGAAATCTTGCTCCAGCAAATACTCTTGGGCCTCCAACAGTATTCAGGAAGCATGCTCCAAACTCGAGCCTCTTTAATAAATCATGTGCCTTGTTGAAGCCAACAACTCGACCTTTCAAAAAAAAAAATTGTAATTTAACTTCTCGAACATGCATTGACAAAACTTGATTTAAGAGAGTTTGGAAACTAATTCATCCTTTCCAGAAACGCCGCTTCAGGCTTATTACCAACCTGTCCCTTTCAAAATATCTACTACAAGTTTAGAAGAAAGACTCTGATATTGAGTGCAATTAGACAAGTGGCTTCTCGGCTACAAGCACCGAAATTTTCCAAACAAATTCCACTTAGCCCCTCTGAGAAGAAGTCTGCTACAGCATGAAAGTGCGGCCTGTTGGAAAATCAAAGCAGTTATATTAGATTTTGATTCTCCTTTCTTGATAATTACTTATGAGTGTGTTTTTACTTCTTTATTATCTTCTCTTTCATCAAGCAATTACCATATTATGTGTGTATGAAGATCACAAAACAAGAGACACAAGATGTAGGCACTATGCCAGGGTAAAACCCCCCTCGAGGGTAAAACCCAGTAAAAAAAATTCTTCCTTTCAATTGTATTCTTTGAGACTCTTCACCCTAGACAAAGACCAGACCTTCCCTCCACACCAAGTCAGCCTCCCAGATCTTCAACCTCTTTCCAACAACTTCGACTAGGCAGCATCTTTCGGCATCAGTGAAACTTGGAAGACTTCGATCTCCCAATCTAGGGCATGAAACAGAGAAAGACACCAAAAGTTCGATTTTCTTCTTCTCCTTAGACTTCCCCAAACTCGCACTTCCTTTGGCTTCTCGGCTTTAGATTTCGCACTTGCCAGCTTCCTTAGAGATATCGAACTAGCTTGAGTTGTGAGGCTCCAAATGACTTCAACTTGCTTGTATTCATAGGCTCCATGTGTGGTCGAATAAGTGTCCTTAGGCCGACTTGATCTCTTCTAGGCCAACATGGTGTGGAGAATACATAAAATATATTTGACTCAATACTTAACCTTTTTACATGATTCAAAAGCCCAAGAAGGATCTCTTTAAAAGTACAATGACTTTATTGACTTAGAATAAATCCTAGAAGTCGTCAATGGGGACTTTGAACTAAAACATGGTGACCCAAGCATGAAACCCATGCTTTAATAAGTCACAATAATAATAATAATAATAATAATGAAATTATTTTCTTTATTCTTTTGACAAGTACATTACAAGTTGACTCTAATGCAATAAATGAAGAACGAAACTAGGTACATTTTCCAATACGGTCCCAGTGGTGAATTGAATTGTGGAAAATACAATCAGATGTTTTGTGCATTCGATCTTCCTCTACAAGTTTATTAGTCATAAAAATTGAAACTCGGCCCTCCTTTATGATGCACAAATTCGGCCCTTTCAAAATATATAATTATTAGAGATCATACCCCTATCAAATTTCTAACCAGATCACTGTCAATATGCTTAGAAGCAAAGGAATATATGGGATAGTCTTATGAATAAGAAATTCGACCCACCAACAGAGAATCGATCCCCTGAGAATTAAGTGTAAATAGTGCCCAAAGGATTTAGCCTTTTGAGACCAGATCAGATATGATAACGACACTGCCAAATTTATAATCTCAGCGTCCAATAAAATGATTCCCTTAGCTTCAACGAAAAAAGATTATAAGCTTTCATGTGAGAAAGATATACTCGACCCTGGCAATAATTGATCTGAAACTTTGCTCACATATGTCTCCCGAAATGTTCGAATAACAAGTTCAAGCTCAAATGATTTAATGCAATTGGGTTTCCAATTAACTTGCCTTTTACAAGATTAAGGTAGTTCATCCCTCTAAATGTATCTATCTTGTCCTCCTATTGCTCTGCAACTTTGTCCCAAAGGATGAAACTCAGCCGGAAAGATTTGGAAGAAGCATTAGGCCAAACGCCAAACTCCAAAATTTCACCCTGTTAATTAATACGCAAACACTGCTCCAAGGAGTTTGTCGGAAGCCATATTAAAATTAATCGCTGCTTGGTTAGAAATCAACTTTGCTCCACTAATTTCCCCAAAATGAGTCGTCCCCTTTTTTATATATTATTATTATAAAAATTCGGCCCCCACTCGCAATAATGTGCCACAAAATTTTACTCACAACCCCTTGATCGTTCTACTAAAATTAAAAGTAAACCTTGGCCCTTTTATTATTTAGCCATTTGATTCTAATAAAATTTGGCTCACGACTTCTAAAAAAATTAAATTCGGCCACTTCACATAAAACCAATAAACATTGGCTTTATAAAAAATATTGGACCCCTTAAATTTGATCGACGATTTTTCAAGTTCTCAGCATAAACATTGGATTCAATTGGTTGAATAATTTATTATGCATCAAAAAATTTGCTCATGGGATGACAATTTGCCGAGCATCTTGTCGAAAACTTGACATGCAACCTTTCCAAACCCCATAATGACTACAAAAATAATAAACTTTCGATTTTCCCTTGAAGTTGATCTACAGTAAAACCCTCAGGCTGGCAAGAAAACCAACTCTGATACCACTGTAATGTCCCTAATGGGAAATTTAATAGTAGATACCAAAAATGAACTTGAATAGTGAAGTCATAGCAAATAAACACGCAGCCAGTGAATTGATAGACAAATAGATGCCAATAAAATCACTAATCCATTTTATTAATCCATTGAAAAGAATACATCAACATGAAGGAATAGTGGAACCTGAGTTTGCTAAGCAAGTGGAGTAAAACCTAGAAAAAGATCTCTGACCCAACTGATGAATGACTCTGGCAATGATGTAGATCGCCCAGTGAGAAGGTTGTTGCAACCTGCTACTGCAAAATTGCTCTCTCCAAAACTCCAATGAAGCATTGTGAGATTTCTAAGTGAAATCTCCTCAAGAGTGTTGGGTTTTCATCCAACACCCACTAGCACACCCGAGGGTTTCCGTCTTGGGGCTACTGTTGAAGTAGAGAACTGTGTTCTCAAACCTCTCGACAAGAAGAAAACACAAATCCAAGATGTCCTCTAATGGCCTCCTCCTCCTCTCTTATAGATCAGATGGACCCCTCTAGAACCTCCCATTTTATTATTATTTTAATCATTGAACCTTTTTTGCCTCTTTTTATTTCAATTAAAATATTAGTTTTAATGTGGGAAAGGGTAAATCGGCCACCATGCCTCCTCAGTTCATTGAAAAGCACTTCTAACCATTCCATCCTATAGATCTTCTCATTCCGGTTCCAATGAGCTATTACACTAACGTGTTCCATCAAGTATTCCTCTTAGAATGCCACCTTCAGCGTAATTAAATGAGTTACGCCAATAACAAACCTGTTTTTTTAAGTTGTCGAAATGCAACAGAATGAAAGACAAGTTGTGCAGATAATGGAATACGCCAAGAAAATGTCATTGAATCCCATATAAACTCCTCAAAACCCCATGAAACATCTCCAAAAGCCCCTAGGCCCGCTAATGAAGTAAACCTACACCTGTGACATGTCTGCCTCCAACCCTGAAAGTCCATCCTAACCATGCCATGAGGAACACTAGAAAAAGGAACATCACATGGTATCAAAGCTAAGGTGAAGAAGAAGGAAAAAGGCAGACTAAATATCTGTTGAAGAAAAGGGGATCAAACAAAAGTCATTAAGGGAAAAGATTTTATAAGAAGAGAAGCCTATTGTCTACAACAACTATGTCAAATTCAGTGAAGGGAGAAAACAAGCTAGAAGGAGCCTCCAACTACAAGGCATGGAAAAAGAGGATATATTTTATCCTCAAAAAGCACAAAGTTTTGAATCTTGTTAAAGGAAAAGTCAAGAAGCCTATTGATGAAACAGAGAATGAGAAGTTCAGAGAAACCGAAATCTTGGCAATGAACCTAATAGTAAATGGAGTAAAGGACAACCTAATTCCATACATTTCCAACATAGATTCTGCTCAAGAAATGTATGAGGCTCTCCAAATTATTCACTATCAAGAACATTGGTCAAATAGCAAGCCTCAAGAATGAATTAAGGACTATTAAAATGACAAAAGACGATACTGTATCATCCTACTTTATAAGGATACTTAGAATCAGAGATGAACTCCAAGCAATAGATGAAGTTGTACCAGAAAAAGAGCTCGTATCACTGATCTTCTAGGACTACCAAAATCTTGGAGTGTTTTTGCATCAAGAATTAACAGTTGGAAGGATACTCCAACATTTTGATAAATGTGGAATGCTTGCAGTCAAGAAGAAGCCCAAATATCATTAGTAAACAACAAGAAGGAAGATGAAGAAGAAAATACATCTAATGCCTATTCATCACAAAAAAAACGAACCTTCAAGAAGTTCAAAGGACCAAAGAAGAAAGTTCACCTATCCAAGATTGAATGTTACAATTGTCATAAGATGGGTCATTACAAGAATCAATGTCTTGAGAATCCAAGAAATAAGAAGATAGATAGGGAACAAACAAATATTACCAATGAAGTTCCACCTAATAAGAACAAAACTGAGGAATCGGAAGTCAAGGACTTATACTACTAAGTCCTCTCTTACATATCCTTCTTAGTTTTGTATTATTTTCTTTTATGTTTTGATTTCTACAGTTTGTAGGTCTAACATGTCTTGTTAGAACATTTTTGAATTATTTTGATAAAGTTGTAGGTATCCCTCAAGATTGGATTAAGAGGGAGCCCATTTCGGTGGCTTTGGTACTTATCTTGCTGAAGGTGTGTTGTATCTGTTTTAACAATCATTGCTTCTATGTGAATTACTTCACTAGTTGATCAATGATTCATTCATATGTACATACTTGTGTGTCTTTAGTAGATTAGTACTATTACTCTTCTTTTAAAGGCTCACTCTTATTTCCCCTCTGGTAGAAGAACCTTGATACATTCTACAACTGAACCTTCCACAAGGCATACTCACTTGTTCATTTGAAAATACACGTACATTAATCTCTTGCGTTGACCATCGTAGCCAAGGCAAATATCTAAGAACATATGGCAGTCGAGCCTTACTTCCGGAAGGGCTCCCACACCAAACAGTACGAAGTCTGATTGGGACTTTTCATTGGGGAGACTCCCTTGGTCAACGAATTTCTAGCGCCGTCAACAGTACCCTGAGCATAAGTCTATTTTGAAGAAATACTTGGCTCCCCTCAATTCATCCATCAACTCAACTATCCTTGGGATGGGGTACCTGTTCTTTAACGCCCTCTTGTTGAGAACTCGTTAACCAATGCACATGCGGAAAGTCCCATCCTTCTTATTCACCAAAACCATGAAAGGAGCAAAAGGAATGGAACTTACCCTAATGTGGCCCAAGGCTAACAACTCCTAAATGGCTCTCTCTATCTCATCCTCGTTTGCCTTGGGATGTCTGTAGGAGGTGGTGATGACCACCTGAATCACCTCCTCTAGCTCAATAGTATGCTCAGACCCTCTCTTTGGGGGATGACCTAGAGGGATGTCTCCCAAAAATGCTTGATGTCTTTGCAAGGCTGCTAAGATGTTTGGATGATGTTGTCGTGTATGAGCCCCTATCTCTGTCTCTGAAATCTTGCACTCCACTACCCATGCTATATCTCCTCATCGTTGATTTGCCTCCATCTTGTTGGTTGTCACTATCTTAGGTGGGTAGGAGTGCTTGCCCCTCAACACCACCTTCTTCCCATTGCGCCCCATGAACTCCATCTCCATCGCTCGGTAATCTGTATTATAGCGCCCAATCGAATATAGCCAGTGCATGCCCAACACCACGTTGGTGTTTGGCACGTTCACCACAAAGAAGTCATCAGTGACCATATAATTCCCCATTGTCAACTTTACACTCCATGGTTTAGTTCCCTGGAATCAGAACTGAAAATCCCTCAAAATGTTATGTGTCTAACCCCCTCCTATCTACCAGTTGGGAATCTATAAAGTTGTGGGTTGCCCCAACATCTACCAAAATAGTCACCCTTTGTCCCAAAATAGTGCCCTTGATCGACAAGGTATGGTGTCTAGGAATCTCTGTAATTGAAGCAATGATGCCCCCTTTGGCACCCTGATGATGTGGCTCCTCTCTTATGTCTTGGTGTTCCTCCTCTCCTGTTGGCTCCTGTTCACCCTCCTCCTCAAGTTCGCTATCGAAAAACACCTCAATATATCAAGCCCTGCCCTTAGAACACTTGTGCCTAGGAGACCAAGTCTTCTAACACGTGAAGCACAGTTTCCTCCTCCAGAGATCCCTCTAGGTCCCATTATCCAACTGTCCACGTCCTATCTACTCCTTGTGAGGAGGCCTGGTGTCCTTACCCTTCTAAGGAAAGGTAGGCCTGGGAGGAAATCTGGTCTTAGGGACTATGTCCAGCATCTCCATAGTCTTGGTAATCGCATCCTGCAAAGTGGTGGGCTTGTAAACCCTCACCCATCCATGCAATCGCTCTACCAGCCCCTCAAAGAACAACATGATCAATCTCGCCTCTAAGATATCTGACACCATCATGGCTAACCTCGAGAATTCTGAAATGTACGCCTTTGCACTACCCGTTTGTCTTAGCTGCGCCAACTCCTTGAAATGTAGCTTTGGGCCCTTCCTGTCAAACCTCTCTATGAGCCTTTGTGTGAAATTTGTGTAGGAAGTAATGGCAGCGTGCCCCAGAGTGATCAACCCATGGTACTAGCACTCTTGTGCATCTCCATCCAGATGTAAGGTGACAACTTAATAGTGTCCATCTCCCTCATGGGGTTTAGCTGGAAATAAGTGTCCAGCTTCTACACTCACGCTCCAGCAAAACTCCTAGCTGATCCATCAAAGATCGGAAGTGTTATCTTTCCCACTGTCCTCTGCAGGTCCTGGTTCTGTTGACCTCCCCTATATGGTGTCCCAGCTTCGGGTCTATGATTCTCCTTCAAGTGGAAAAACTCCTCAAAGGTTAGGGCCATCTTAATCCTTGGGTCTAATGCATCATACTCCTTAATCCCATTTGCAAATGACCTCATCAAGGCTGCAAATGGATCTAGTTCTCCTGAGGGCCCATCCATAAATTGGGGCATAGTGGGTCGGGTTGGAATGGTCAGTTATATGTGGGGCGCACTAGAGATTTGTGTGTGCATGCATGTGGCCCCCCTCACTAGATCGAGATTTGCCTTCCCTATTACTATCTTGTTTTCTCTGATTCTATATATGAGCACTAACCAACTCCGACAATATATCCATCATAAACTTTTGCTGCCTTGCTATTTCAGCCAACGTTGGCTCCTATCCCCCTTGTTTAGGTCCTTTCTCACCATCTATGGTCTCCTTGTCCCAATTATCACGCTCCCTTGTGTGGTCTACCTCAGTATCAAAAAAGGTATTAGGACCCCAACCTCTACCTTGTCCTCTTCTGCCTCGGATCCTGCCTCTACGAAATACCACTACACTGAAGAGAGGTGGCATCACTTGTTCCTGCTCCCACTGCTGGCCAAGAACATTCTTTGATACCACTGTAATTTCATAATGGAAAAATTAATAGTAGACACCAAAAATGAACTTGGAGTAGCAATTAAAATGAAGTAAAAACAATCACAAATTCAACACGCAAATGAAGCCAACATAACATATGAGCCATTTTATTAAATCATGAATTTGAGTACATAAAATAAAAAGAAACAAAATGGAACTTGGGCTTGCTAAGAAAGCTGAGCAAAAACCAAGAATATGTTGTTGTCCCACGTGATGAAGATCTCAAAATGGTTGATGTAGATGACCCTGTAAATAAACTATTGTTGGCTAGCTACTGGAATGGTGATTTTTTATCTGAATATTGCCCGGATCACCTTGAAATTGCAGCCATGGAATCTTCTCCAAAAACCCAGAAAGGGTTTACCCTACACCCAAGTAGTGAAGAAGCCCTCCAACAGATGCGAATGGCCCCACTTGCCAACTAATGCGCACCACTGCCAAAATCTATTTCTAGAATTAACCCTCAACTCTGTGACTGAAGAACTCACAAATGATCTGAAATTTACCCTCAAAATGCACTAATCCCTCTGCCCAAGAAGCTCTCAATCTGCCCAGCACATATGCCTGCACAGACTTCCTCCAATGAGGCCCACGCACTGCTAGGAAATGACGAATTCGGCCCTCAAAAATAGCCCCCAAACACCACTACAATTTATCAACAAAATCCCACTTCTCCGACGAGAGAACATCCCCTCCAAGTTTGACTCCTAATCTCATCTATAGCTTGTGCACTGGCCAAGTCGACGTCCCTCCTACGCCCAAGAATGTGCACTGCTCCAAAAGGCTAAATGGTATGCTCAAGTGAAGTCCTATGATGGACTCCTCAGATTTTCTACGTAAGGAGACACTCAAGGTTCTCCGAAACAAACTTGGATTTTACCTGAAACCCTTGTGTTCAACAACACTCCAACTCTTACACTGCACAACTCCAAGAGATGTTAAATTCTAAAGTGTAATAGACAAACATAATGAGGAGTGCCCTTTTTTTGCCTCTATATACTCATGGGCCCATGCGCCGTCCTTGGTGGCCCCCACTTTCCCTCCAAAATGTCACTCCCCCACTAGGCATGTGAATTGCTCCCATGTGGCCCACAATTTAAGTATGGCACCTGTTGCCCACTACCTGTGGGTAGTATGCATACGAGAAAATTTTCTCCTAGATGGTCCTTAGTCGGTAGCTAGCAGCCCCTTGTAGCCACCAAATAACTCAATGTGCCATTATCCCTGCCATTTGAGCCAACCATGTGGTCCCTCACCCATCTATTATGATCGAATGTTTCAAGGTGGGCCTCCCGACCCCGAAGGTATGGCTTTTCATCGGTGTAGTTGAGTTATTTTGCTTACTTATCATTGTTAGTTTTTGGTAGCATCGGATGTGCTCTAGCTATGAAAATTGGTGGAGAGGCTAAGGCACATGAGCTCTAAAAACCCAGAAATCGTTAGGTGAAATTCCACCCAGATTGTATTTTATTAAAACAATTAATATTAATGGGGTTCCTAAGTCTAAACTTACGAAAATTAAGGTATTAATGGGTATTAATCAAAATATGGGTGAGAATGATCTAGAAAGCGGATCAAGTCAAGATTTAGCCTTAGCCATTGATTAGAGACTTAATCTCGGTCGTTGAAGTCTCAACGAGAAAAGTATAAGAACGAGGCTTAGGGTTCATTTGTAAACACACACAGAGTTGATTAGTCAGTTCGATATTCCTAGGAGAGGGTTTGCTAAGGAATTCGAACAAGTGATCAAGCAGTGAGGATCAGACACAGCACTGGAAGGAAGTGATTTCCAGTTCCAGTGAATATACTTTAGAGAAGATAGTGAAGGATCAAAGAGCCAACGCAGTGCCAAGGAGGGACAACACAGCCACTGGAGAAGGCTGGCGTAGAGGGTGACGCAGAACCGCTGGGGGATAGCAAGGATCAGTGCCAGGAATCACTATGGGTGATTGGCAAGAGAAATCTTGATTTCTCAGCAGCATAATCAGCAACAGCTAGGGTGACGCAGTCAGAGGGAGTCTCCACACAGAAGCCACACAGTGACGGTGTAGGCTCACGCAAAGACTGTGTAGTGGTTCATCCAGGAGTTGGGGCCAATGTAGAATCTCCAGATTCAATGTGATAAAATTCTCACTATTTATCTATCAGTTATCCTCTCTGAGTGGATTGCCATTTTCTCTGGGGCATCCAGATTGTATTCAGAAATTCACTGCCAATAATAGAAACCCTCAAATCTGTTGCATCGGTTTTCCCGCATTGGGTTTTTCCGAGGACGATTGTCTAAAAACAAGTGTGTCAATGTGATTGTTTATATGCTGGTGTTTCTCTTGCCTATTTAATTTCCAGTTCTTAATTTGTGGAGTCTGTAGCTGAATTTATTTTGATATTTATTGAAGCATTGGTGAATAACTTATTATTGTAAATAAGTAGGAGAAATAAATCAATCACTGCAGTGAAATTTTCACATGGTATCGGAGCAAGGTTCAGGCAAGATGGTACTAGAGAAAGAGAGCGTGGAGAATAGTAGGGATTAGAATATTTCCGAATTAGCTTCCAGGATGGAAGAGGAATTTACTTTCTTATCGAGTTCTACATCAGTCAAGGATTGGTACATTGATAGTGGGGATTCAGCTCATATCACTGGAGAACAAGAATATTTCTCGAGCTATCAGGAGGAACATATGAACTTCCAAATCACAATGGGTAACAGGGCGAAATGCACCCCAATAGGAAAGGAAACTGTTACATTCCAGGCAACAACAGGAGATAGTCTTCGGGCCACTAATGTACTACATGTGCCGTATGGGAATAAATTTGATTTGTGTATCTCAATTACAAGATAAAGGATATGATGTGTACTTCATCGGTAACAAAGTATATGTCAAGCATCCTAAGTGGGAAAAGAGGGCCCAGATTAGAACTTGAAACAAGTTATACAAGTTGCAACTCAAGTCTCCTATGGCACTGATAAGCAATAATGCCAGTGAGAAAAAGACTTAAATGAATTGTGGCATAGAAGGATGGGGAACTTACATCATGGGGCGTTAAGGATGCTCAAGGAAACTGTTACAGGGGTTTCAGTGCTTACTACCAAGCATGATGATACATGCAGAGGCTACGTACTAGGCAAGTACGCCAAAGCAGCTTATTCCAGAAGCAACAATAGAGCTAAGAGTGTATTGGGTTTAATACACTCAGACATCTGCGGTCCAATGTCTACAAGAATTATCAGTGGTGTTGAGTATTTTGTCACCTTCATAGATGACCATTCCAGGAAAACTTGGATTTATTTCTTAAGAACCGAGGCTGAGGTGTCTGATCTGTTTAAGGAGTTTAAGGCTCTAGTGGAAAACCTGACAGGAAGGAAGATCAAAATAATGTGCTCAACAATGGTGGAGAATACACAGATAAAAACTTCACAGATTTTTGCGCAAGGGAAGGGATCAGAAGATAATGGACAACACCTTATAATCCAGAGAAGAATGGAGTCGCAGAAAGGAAGAACAAAACTATTGTTGGAGCGGCGAGGGCGATGTTATATAATCAAAATCTACCCAAGTTTTTATGGGCAGAAGCATGCAGTATGGTTGTATACATTCAGAACAGGAATCCTCACAGGGTTTTAGGAAAGAAGATGGTAGAGGGTGTTTTCACGGGAAAGAAGCCAGAAGTGAGTCACCTCAGGATATTTGGAAGTGTGGCTTATTGTCATATTCCATAAGAAAATCAAAGCAAGTTAAAGTAGACTATCGAAGTTGGATATCTCGTGGGTTACAGCAAGACTTCAAAGGCGTACCGAATCTACATTCCGAGCAGTAGGAAGATTGTAGTGAGGCGAGATGTAAAGTTCATGGAAGATAGAGCTTTCAGGAAATCTCGAGAGATGCCTTTTGAAGAACAAGTTGAGGATGTTTCTCTGATCCAGCAACAAGGATCAGATCTAGTAGGAAGACAGTTATCTGGTTCAAGCACTATAACCAATACTAGCATCTCCTCAAGAGAAGAGGAGCCAGGAGTGTCGCAGCAGGTGCAACAATAGGAAGAGGAATAGATGGAAGTGGAAGAACTAGCCGAGAGGTACGACAGACTTTGAGGGATGCAGAAGAATTCATTGGAGCTCCTAGTTTTCATTAAGTCATACAACACCATGTATGGGTGGATGCCATGGTATAAGAGTACAGTTCCAATTTGACAAATGATGTCAGGGAAATTGTACCAAGACCAAATAACAAATAAGTTGTGGGTTCACGATGGATCTACAAGATCAAGTATACTGAAGATGGTAGCGTAAACAAGTATAAGGCTAGGTTTGTAGCAAAAGGATATACTCAAAAGGAAGGAATAGACTATGAAGAGACCTTTGCCCTAGTAACTTGGTATACCTCTATCAGATCCATTATATCCCTTGCAGCACAGATGGGATGGGAGATTCACCAAATGGTTGTCAAGATATCATTCTTCAATGGGGTGATAGAAGAAGAGGTATATATCGAATAGCCAGAAAGTTTCAAAACACATGAAAAGAGAACTCATGTGTGTAGATTGAAGAAAGCCTTGTATGGGTTGAAACAAGCACCTAGAGCTTGGTATGGTTGAATTGACAGCTACTTACAGTAGTTGGGATTCATCAAGAGAGATGTCGATCCCAATATTTATTGTCTGTTGGTAGAAGGTGAGCCGCTAATTCTAGTGTTATATATGGATGATCTATTTTTGACAGGATTATCCAGACTCAAAGGATTGCAAGAAGAACCTGGAAACAAAATTTGACATGAAGGATTTGGGGGCTAATGCATTACTTTCTGGGATTGGAAGTTTGGCAGTAGGATGGTGAGATCTTCGTTGACCAAGGTAGATATGCATCAGAAATTCTGAAAAGATTCAGAATGTAGGATTGTCGACCTATGGCTACGCTTATGATTACCAATTGGAAGAAAATAGATGCTTCCGGAGACAAGGAAGTGGACCCCACCTTATATAGACAGCTCATTGGGTCGCTTATGTATCTAGCCAACACCAGGCCAGACATATGTTATGTTGTCAACACCCTTAGTCAGTTCATGATGGAACCAAAAGGGGCGCACTAGGTAGCAGCAAAGCATATTCTCAGGTATGTGTGGGGAACAATCAATTTTGGATTAAGATACACCAAGGGCAATGATATCGAATTGAGTGGATTTGCTGATGCAGATTGGGCAGGAAGTTCAGTAGACAAGAAAAGTACCCTTGGGTATTGCTTCAGTATTGGATCTAGGATGACCACCTGGTGCAGTAAGAAGCAGAAGTTTGTAGCACTGAGCTCGATTGAAGTTGAGTATATGGAAGCTAGCAAAGCAACATGTGAAGTTATATGGCACAGGAAACTGCTTGTAAATCTATCTAGGAAAAGGATGGAAGCAACAAAAATCATCTGTTATAATTAGAGTTGTAACAAGCTCTCAGAAAATACAGTGTTTCATGATCGCTCCAAACACATTGATATTCGGTGTCACTTTATCAGGGACTGTGTTCAACGTGGGGCGGTACAATTGGAGTATACTCCCACAGGAAATTAGGTAGCAGATGTACTCACCAAGGCTCTAGGAAGATCAAAGTTTGTTCAATTTCAGGGGCAAATAGGTACGATGGAAAATCCCTTTCAATAGCGTGATGCAGCATTTGAGAGGGATCTATATAGTACAGATGCAACAGTGGCAGTGTCATGGACAACAGTACAGTAAAAGCAGCAGCACAGTGTTGGTGGTAGCAACAGTGCGGAAAAGGAGATGCTTCAGAAATAGAGCAACATGCAGTTGGACATTCTTGCTAGAGCACTTTTCTCGCTAAGAGGGAGTGTTAGTTTTTGGTAGCATCTGATGTGCTCTAGCCATGAAAATTGGTGGAAAGGCTAAGGCACATGAGCTCTAAAGAACCCAGAAACTGTTTGGTGAAATTCCACCCGGATTATATTTTATTAAAAAAAATTATATTTTTAATGGGGTTCCTAAGTCTAAACTTAGGAAAATTAAAGTATTAATGGGTATTAAACAAAATATGCGTGAGAATGATTTAGAAGGCGAATCAAATTAAGATTTAATCTTAGCAATTGATTAGAGACTTCATCTCAACATTGAAGTCTCAACGAGAAAAGTATGAGGCTTGGGGTTCATTTGTAAACACACAAAGAGTTGATCAGCAAGTTCAATATTCCTAGGGCGGGGTTTGCGAAGGAATTTGAACAAGTGATCAAGCAGTGAGGATCAAAGGCAGTATTGGAAGAAAGTGATTTCCGATTACAATGAATATACTTCAGAGAAACAGTGAAGGATCAAAGAGCCAGTGCAGTGCCAAGGAGGGACAGCGCAACAACTGGAGAAGGTTGACGCAGAGGGTGACGCAGAACTGTTAGGGGATAGCAGGGATCAGTGCCAGGAATCACTGTGGGTGATTGGCAGGAGAAATCTTGATTTCTCAGCAGCAGCTAGGGTGACACAGTCAAAGGGAGTCTCCATACAAAAGCCACGGAGTGACTGTGTAGGCTCACGCAGAGACTGCGCAGTGGTTCATCCAGGAGCTGGGGCCAGTGTAGAATCTCCAGATTCAATGTGAGAAAATTCTCACTATTTATCTATCAGTTATCTTCTCTGAGTGGATTGCCATTTTCTCTGGGGCAACCAGATTGTATTCAGAAATTTACTGCCAATAATAAAAACCCTCAGATTTGTTGCATGGTTTTCTTGCATTGCGTTTTTCCAGGGACGATTGTCCAAAAACAAGTGTCAATGTGATTGTTTATATGTTGGTGTTTCACTTACCTATTTAATTTTAAGTTCTTAATTTGTGAAGTCTGCAGCTGAATTTATTTTGATATTTACTAAAGCATTGTTGAATAACTTATTAGAGAAATAAATCAATCACTACAGTGAAATTTTCACAATCATGGACACTTTTGGGCATGGATTGCTGGGGGGAATTCAGCAGAAAGAGTGGGCTATGTTTGTACTCTTGTCTCCTCTGCCTAATTTGGCAGTTAGCCTTACATCCTAGTCTCGTGGGATCTCCTTTACTGGTCACTAGCTTTAGGGCTGGCACTACATTGGAAATCCCAATTTTGGTAGCGTGGTTTTGTTTCTCGACACCATATACATCACTCCCCTCTGCTCATTTTAACCCCATTCATCACTTTTCCCATTTGGGTCCACATAGGGTTAGCCTCTCCCTCCCCTTGTCCACACTTTGACTCGGTTCTGGAATGATGCCCCGGGGGTTGATGCAACTAAAAAGAAAAGAAAAAGCATAATTTGGACACTCTCAACAAGAAATGTACCACAAAATGCAAAATATGGTCGGGACATGCAAATTTAGCACGTGGGCAAAAGCCAAACATGAGCTCTACCCCTCATTCATGGCCATCACACTAGTTCCTATGGGCCCTAGATGAGCCCCCTCCACATTAAGGAACCCATGATTGTCCCAACCCCTAGTGGGCAATGAGCTGCCCCACCTTAAAAAGGGTATCTACTACTATATTCTACACATCATGCTCTCATCCCTTGGAGCTCCGAGCAGTTATGAAAAAAAATCAATCAAATGAAAAAGGCATATGAAATATGGTGGAAAAACAAAGGCTGGGATAACTCATGTACCATGATTTTCTCCCTCCTACACTCATATACCCAAGTGTGGGCTTTCCTCATACAATGTGGCATGGATCCTTCCCCTGATCCCCACTCTGTTCCATCATTATATCACATGCTACCTTCCATTTGATGGATGTACCATGGACATGTCCCCCCCTTCACCGGCTAAAACCGCCCAATAGGGTCCTTGGTTAACCCCCTTATTGAACTTGGAGACACATGTACATGCCAAAGCCCACTATGGAAGGACAGGCCACCATGAGGTGCCCACTTGGTTCCATGATTTGTAAACACTTTTACTTGATTATTCTAATGATTTGTTGTACTGAAGGAGAAGGGGACGCATTGGATCTTATGCAGAGCAGGTGGTCTCCATTTAGAGTTTGGTCTCCCTATATGGGGTCCAAGCCCTCTAGAGGGACACATTGGCACTTGTAGGGTGAGCGTTGAGATCTATGGGCCTCCACAATAGCAAAGAGTACTTCATGGATCCCCAACACCATTCAGGGATTGCTCGCGTTCCACCTTTTGGATGAAGATGATGCACTTGGATCACCATTCCCAACTGACTCCACACATGTACCATACACTTGGCAAATGTTCCAAGGTCCGGATGAGGATATGTCTCATTGCAAGAGACAAAATGAGGGATAATGTCATCATCCTAGCCATTATAGATTGTTTACATGCATTATTGATCCACTTGGAGACCCATGAAGATGTCATTGTTACCCCACACCCACTTGGGAGCACCACATGTGACTTGCTTGGAAAACAAGGGACCTATTGTCACTCAAATTGTACTGGCACCGAGACAACCATTCAGGGCGGGGGTTGTCACTCTAATCCTGCCCACACCGTTCTAGTTGTCTCCCAACAACAGGCTATGGGGGGTAGTCCTTATGGAAATGAGGTGAAGGAAAACAAGTTGGAAACCAACTTGTTTGGGAGACACAGATGAGTGGCCTAGCTACTTGGTTAAATTTAACAAGATTAATGATTAGATTAGATTTTAAATATGAGACCAATGCCTTATGGAGTCACAATTCTTGCTTAATGTAAATTAATGCCAAGTAACTGGATGGATACCTACTGCTTAATATGATAGACTAACCTATATGAGATTCAAGTTCTAAGAAATAGGTGTGATGCAAGGATGTTGGTAAATTTTAAATTAAATGCCTAGTCTAAGTTGAACCTCTCCCTTAACTGTTTTGAGAAACACTCTTCAGAGCAGGTTGTGAGATGGAAGCCAATGAAAAGCTGGCAGTGGCCTGATTAACGATACCCCCCCCCCCCTTATGTTCCAACCACCCAGTGCCTCTAGCGCTGCAGACACTGTGGTTTTGACGACTGCAAGGTCACCGTGTTAACCACTAAGAAGGGTTGAATCCCTCAACCTAATTGAAAAAGGGTTACCCTAGGAGTTTATCAACGAAGCTTATACTTGGAGGTAAGTTATTAATGCAAACTAAGTCCTAGGATGTTTATGCAATGATTATGAGTGAAATTATCTTGAGTTAAGATTAGTTTATGTTATTTAAGCACTTAATGTGAATTTTCTCGTAGCAAGAGTACTTAACAATGATTAAATAACAATATTAAAACAATATAGGTGCTTAAAGATACAAGTGTGAGTGTTCAACAATAGATCAATCCACAAGATGCTTAACAATTACAAAAACTTAGAGCAACTTAAATGATTACAAGATGTCAATCACAACTTACCAAGGATGATTCCCAACAAGATTATTTTTTATCTTATTATTCAATGCCAATTATCAAGAGATGTTTGATTAGGTCCACAAGGTATTAATATGCCCAAGAGATTCTTAATACCAAGATGATTTATGATTCAAGTGCTTTAGTGAGTGAGCTTATTAGGTGTAAAATATGAATTCTTATAACACATAAACTCACAAGGAAAACACAATGTTAGCCACTTTCTCGATATAAATGCTGGGAAAAATAACCATAAAATGAAAACACTTATGCACTTTATGTTCCAATGATCCTCTTATGAGCAATAAGTAACCATTATGACAGCAGTAAGGAAAACACCTTCGATCCAAAAGATAACAAGCCAATAGTGACCAGATATGATCACTGAGAGGCCCAACAACTTGCCAAAGTAAAATAGTGATTTTAAGCCCATCTTAAGATGCAGTATTCAAAAAAATTCCAGATATGATCCAATTATTACAACAGTAGGAAAATATGAATACAGTGAACTATATGCTACAAGAACTTGCCAAAACATGCACAAAACTTGGAAAATGTTGCCACAACTGAAAGCTTAACTTAACGTTTTGAGCCCTTTTAGATGTGATATTCAGAAAATTTAAGATCTCATATACTCAGTGATGCAGTAAATTCCAGTAAGCAAAAAATCAGATCTAGGATAGATGATGAATGCTCAAGTGGCCAAAATTTAGGAAAACTCAAATTTTGCAATTTTAAGTTATTTTGACCAATTTAAATGTGATTTAGGGCTTATGATATCACTGTTATAAATTGAAAATTACAGCAGTAACAAAACAATGAGAAATGGGGTTTAGAGAGCAAACCCTAGGCCTTGAAGATCCCTTGACCAAAATTTGCTGAAACTTTGGGATCAAGTTGCCACCTGAAAAATAGACCTTTTGGGGCCAAAAACCTGCAAAACCACCAAGTATTCAGTCTAGAAAAATCAAAGATGAATTTAGGGCAGATTAGGATCAAGGAGGGCCAACACTAGGCCTAATGGAGCTAGCGTTGAGGGCTAAGGGCACTAGAAGGTTGAGGAAAGGGAAAATGAGGAAGAAGAACCAGAAAACTCAATGCTGGAGAGATAAGGACCTACAGGGCTGGACGACTACGGTTAAAGGGCAAATTAGGGCTTGAAAATCCCGCAACTAGCCCAAAGGCAGTCATTTAGGGTGGAAGAAGGAGGTTGAGGCTTCCTGAGGTCACAGCTTGGCCAAAAATGGCATAGAAACCCCAGTGCAGGGCCAAGAGCGGAAGGCCGAAGCCCCTAGGGCTTACGGCCAACCCTAAACAGGGCTAAAAAGTTGACGCAGAGGGGCCTTAAATTGACACAGAGGCTGAGGAAGGGGATGTTGGCCTTGGGGAGGCCAGACCTAGGCCAGGGAGGCCTAGAACTTGAAAACCAGGCTTCAAAAAAATTTTCTTCCTTCATATTTGAAATTTGCTGCAAAATTTTCAATGGTTAGTTAGAAATAATTAATTCCTACTTGTCTATGGTTGTAATTCTCCATTTGAGGAGTTTGTTCGTACATAATAGGAATTTAGTTTCTCCTAGTTTAGTGTGTGGTTGAGAGAATCTCTCAACCACACTACTGTACGTCTAAGATAGAATTCCTATCTTGAGACTATTGCTTGTATAAATATGTGTGTAAATTTCCTCATTAATAATATAGAATACATTTTGAGTGTGTGCTATTTTATCTTGGTATCAGAGCTGGGCGGTGTTCTGGAGCACTGAGTGTTGCTTCTGCTTTGAAGAGATCTTGGCAGCCCTTCAGGGAGATCGGCAGCAGTTCTTTGTAGATCGGTGTTTTCTTTTGAAGTGAGACCTCGAAGCATTGGAGGTTGACAGTCGAGATTGTTTCACCGTGGCGGATTTAAATAATCTGTTTGGCATCTTCTACATCAACGGCATGGAGTTTCTTTCAACCTAGCCGTGAAGGAGGCAGGATCAGATCAGAAGCAGTGGATCTGTGGAGCAGATTGAGGCAATTGGAGTTTAATGTGGCAGTGTGATCTATCTTTATTTGGTGAAGTGTGGACGAGTGTTTCCACAATTTAAATGAAGGGTCGCCGAGCCACCTATTGACGAAGGAGACCTAGTGAGGATCTAAACCTCAGAAATGCGTTGCTGTTATTTTATCTTGGGGTCGGAGGGGTCGATCTAGTGGAGGGAACTAATAAATTAAGTGCGTCGCTCAACCTAATGTGGTTGGAATGGAGCAATTGCAATTGCTTCTCCCCTGCTTATGTTCTTAGCTTGCATTTGTTATTTGTGGGTTATTATTATTTCTTTTAATATTATTACGAAATGTCTCATCGCTCGATGCCCATGAATAGTTTTGGAAAGTTTGGCATTCAATGAGTTGCGCCTGTGTGTATCCGCTTTTTCTTCTTTAATTCATTTATTTGATCGACCCAATCTCCCATAACCGCTGGAAATCAGATTGCGTCCATTTACTGCTATCTGGTTCGTGGTCGGGCTGGTGTGGCTTCTAGGATGACCTTGGTCCGATCTCTCGGATCTGTCAGTGGAGGTGAATGGTTTGATTGTGGGCGCCACAATTTCGTGGAGGCAACAATCGGTGTAGCTTGGTCAAACCGACGATTCAGTGGAGTTCGAGTTGGCGATGCAGCCGGAGGTCGAGTGGTGGCAGCTTGGAAACAGTTTGGCCTATGTGGAGCTGTGGCATCTGTATTAATTGGAGGAAATTTGCCGTGGAGATCACCAATTTGGAGATCTTGGATATTTGGAGATCACCGACTTGGAGATATCATGATTCCCCTATCAGCTCAAATCCTTGAAGATTGTGAAAGATTTGGTAATTTAAAGCTGGACGGTGTCAAAGTCTGTATGTATCGGCGTACGGAGTAGAGGAAGGCAATGGATAGTGAACCAAAGGATCTTTAATTCCTCGGCATCGCAGCGATCATTGGAGAGGCTTTCAAGATCCTGCGCTCCTGCGCTAAATTATAGAGGCCGGCAGTCCACCCGGAGAGAGGACTATGCGGGAATTGACCCGGGAATGGACGGAGCTCTTCGTCTTTCTTGCGGCTTATGTGGTCTTCATTTTGGCCTTCTCGTTGTTGTCCACGGCGGCAGTGGTGTATACTGTGGCCTCCATGTACACGGGAAAGGAAATTTCGTATTGGAGGGTTATGAGCATTGTTTCCAGGGTTTGGAAGCGCCTTATGGTAACTTTCCTCTGGTTTTTCCTCGTGGTCTTTGTCTATTACGTGGAGGCTGTGCTCGATTGGTGGCCTATGCAGGTTCTCTCTGTGTGGAGGCTGCATGGAGGCTGTGTGGAGGTTGTGCTTGATTGGTGGCCTATGCAGGTTCTCTCTGTGTGGAGGCTGTGTGGAGGCTGCACTCGATTGGTGGTGCGGTGAGCATGGAGCATGGAAGGGTTGGCACAAGTAGTGGGTATGGATCGATGGTGCCGCGTGGATTCAATTGCTGGTGACTTCAATCGCTGGAGGTTTGTGATGTCTTGGATTGGCAGATCTATGTCTCGGTGCAGCATAAGAGAGTGCAGATCGTTGCAGGAGCGGAGGAGGTCGATCCGATGCAAATCGTTGTAGGATCGGAGGAAGTCAAGCCAACGGCGTGTGCTGAGCAGGTGACCGATTGAAAGTCGCTAGTGCTTGGTGCATTCTCAAGAAGTCCTTGCTCGACTATACTACAAGCTTGCAGACCTGTTGTGTTTCACCTCCAAAGTTGCAAAGTGGTCGTGTTGCAAAACAACGTTGGAATTGTGAAGCGTGTGATCGAAATCGTGGGTATAAGCATAGCGTAAGGGTTGTCGGTGGCGGAGCAACGGATCTGGTGTGTGCCATCATGAAGCAGAATGGTGGAGCAGCGTTGTGAATTACTCCAGATCGTGGAATGTGCTTCCAGATTGTGCAGATCTGTGGTATTTCCTAGCAGATCGATGGAGCTGTGACCTTGAGAGCAGTTTTTTTTTAGTTGTTGGAGAGACATCAAGCATTGTTGCATTAGAGTTGATGTTTGTCGCAAGGCCGTAATGTAGTCTTCCCCCAACTTCAAAGATACACAAATTTCTAGCGACGAATGCAGAGAATTCATCAGTGGTTTGACGGTGCAACGATGATGGATCTTAGTTGTGTTATGGAGCTCCGTGCATTTTAGTTTTGGTGGAACAAACTTGCTATTGAATCTGTGATATTATTTTAATTTCTTGTGTATGCTCGGTGTGGATGATGTGAATTCATAAATATTGTAAATCTGGTTAAGAATGGGATGTATTGTTGTGACATTTAGTCCGGCCAACTATTGTCACCAGTTTAAGTCTATGTTGGAATTGGCCATTATAACAATAGACAAATTTATTTACAGGAATTCTTAACAACCAGATAGGGTATTAGAGGAGTTGTATCAGAGATTGGAGGATGATCGAGATCGTGTTGCAGATTGTTAGCGAGAATGAGGCAGTATGCTTAGCCTTGATACTGTGAGTAGGGGAAGTGGCATTATGTTGCGATGCTAGGAGAATTGGATACTGAAATGCGATGGAGGATTGGACCGTGGAGTCCTGGATTACTGTTCTTGAAGGGAAAATTGTGTTCTCTTCGTGTGGCTGTGAGTGCCTATGTTCCGGTTTCTTTATCAATGGACCCCTCACAGATGAGGTAAAGGAGCAGCGACAACGTTTATGGTGGACAACAAAGTAGATGTTTGTTTGAATTAGTGTGGTTTGTGGAATAGACTCCCTAGCATGTTATAAGCAAGACCAGTTGTTGTAATAGTCATTGTATGTACCCAGAAACTCCAAAATGTGGAATGAAATGTAAGTTTTAAAGGCATCTGAAAGTTCGTGGTGATCTCAAAACCACTTTGTAATGGTTTATGGTCAGCCTGAAACCATCTTTTGTCACTGTAAAGTGAGGGTTGGTGGTGAGCCAGAAACCATCTATAGAGTTTTTGTGGCTGAAGTGCTTTTGTGACCAGCTTGCCTTTGTGGCAGAATCGCCTCTGTGGCTTGAGGTGCCTTTGTGGCCGGGTGTACACGAGAGCTTTGTGCTCAATTGAGCAGGTGGACTGCAGAACACCTGGCTCAGACTCAAATGATTTTTAATTTTCTGAGTAGAAGGGGATTGGCGCGCTTTTCGCGCTGACAGTCGCGCCAGGATGCACAACTAGCGCGTCTGTTAGGCCATTAATAGCACCACCGCGCCAAAATACCAGACTGGTGCGGAATTTTACGGAAAGATCGCGCTAATTCACCTTCAAGGGGATCCGCAGGAATCCTCATCTTCGTTTGACGATTTGCGAGAGGAGGCAGATCGGAGAGTTGTGGATCTGCCCGAGGGAGGCAGATTGTGTTTTAGAGGTTCTGTACATGCAATTCGCCTGATGGTGGTGGATTTGACTATCATGACAAGTAGTCATTAAGGGAGGGAGTTAGAAATAATTAGTTCCTACTTGTCTATGGTTGTAATTCTCCATTTGAGGAGTTTGTTCCTACATAATAGGAATTTAGTTTCTCCTAGTTTAGTGTGTGGTTGAGAGAATCTCTCAACCACACTACTGTACGTCTAAGATAGAATTCCTATCTTGAGACTATTGCTTGTATAAATATGTGTGTAAATTTCCTAATTAATAATATAGAATACATTTTGAGTGTGTGCTATTTTATCTTGGTTGGCCATGCAAAAAATTCTAGAGAGTAGATCTTACCCTCAAGGGCCTAGATCTAGCTCCACTTCGGCTTCTTCTCTTGACTTCACCTGCAAAATGGAAATAAAACACCCAAACCCCAAAATATAGACAAAATCTTAAAACCCCAAAGCCGAAATTAGCAAAATACTTTACAAATTTAATTTACAGAATTATTCACAAAATTTACAAATATACAAGGATTTTGAAAAATAATTTTTTTTTATATATATTTTCTTTGATAAATAGCTAAAAATACTTTAGAAACGCCATGCACACTATAGCCTAGCAAAGATTAAATCCGCCATATAAATATTCAGGATCCAAGCAAAATTGATCCATGCCCATAGTTTGTGAACATGGTGACCAAGGACTGAAGTACCTGCAAACGCTATGTATTTATCTCAACAAAATGTTGATTTGTGGTAGCATCGAATGTGCTCTAGCCATGAAAATTGGTGGAGAGGCTAAAGCACATGAGATCTCCAAGACCCAGAAATGGTTTGGGGAAATTCCACCCGATTAGAACGATATTAAAATAATTAATATTTTTAATGGAATTCCTAAGCCTAAAGTTAGGAAAATTAAAATATTAATGGGTATTAATATAAAATTGGGTGAGAAGGTTCTAAATGACATGGATCAAGCAAAATCTAATATTAGCCGTTGATTAGAGACTTAATCTCCGTAGTTGAAGACTCAACAGGAAAAGAGTAAGAGGAGGCTTGAGGGTCAATTGGAGATACACCAAGATTGATCATTCAGTTCGATTTTCTGGAGCAGGGTTTGCTAAGAAAATTCGAACAAGTGATCTGAGTTGCTACGAGGGGCAATGAGTACATAGAAGAGAGGCAAAGATAGTGTCAGAGGGCCAATGCAGTGATTGAGGAGGCTACGCAGAGGTAGCTAGAGACTGTGCAGAGGCTAAGGGGCCTGCATGGGTGACGCAAAAGGCCAGAGCGCTGACACAAAGAGGTAGAAGGCTGACACAGAGGGTTCCAGATCTACGCAGAGGCAGTTAGAGACTGTGTAGAGAATGAGGGACCTGCAGGGCTGACGCAGAGCCTTGGAGAAGCGCCGGAAGGATTTTCGTGGGGCAGATTAGTGTTGAGAAGTTGAATATATGCTTCCAAGAAGAGGTATTACTGCCGTGAAGAAATCTTTGTTGGGTGAGCCAGTTTGGCACCCTAGTTGTATCAAGAAAGCTGCTTAATAATGAAACCCTCAGAACTGCTGCACCAGTTTTCCCGCATTGGGCTTTTCTGGAGACGATTGTCCAAAAATAACGGTGTCCCTTGTGTGTTTGTCTATTATTTCAGTTGGTGATCTATATAAGAGTTGAGACTGCATTTGTGTTTATTTTCAGTATTTATATGGATAAATAACTTGTTAAGGAATAAATAAGTAGGTGAAATAAACCATGTAATGCAGTAGGAATTTCTGACGTGTGAGACTTAGAAATTTCAGCATGGTATCAGAGCATTGCAGATCACAGGAGGACTGAAGGCGCCAACATAATCATAAATATTTGCAGCAGTAGTAGCTATCCCGAGAGACAGAGTTGCTCCTAAGCAGAAAGCAACAAAGAGGGAGTGACGCAGAGGGCCGGCGTCATCATTTTGAGCCAGAGAGAGGGCCAGCGTAGAGGTAGAGAGAGGCAAAAGAGGCTCACAAAGAGCCACGTCATCCTACTCAGCCAGGTAGGCTTGATGCAGTTGGGCAGAAGAGCGATTCAGCGTTGCAGGGATTGCACAGAGCTAAGAGGCTCAGTTTCTTCAGTTGTTGGGCCCTAGGGAGCTGTGGGCATATTGTGGATTGGGAAGTTGGTGGGTTGTTGTCGCTGTCGAAACATAACAGTGCCTAATGGGACAAAACGAAGGTAGAGGGAGTCGCTACCTTAACGGATTTCGAGCTAAGAAATCCAGATCTGAGTTGCAGTTGCAAAGAGGATCAGAGAGGAGCGGATCAACAGTTGACGGAAGAGAACTTCGAAGAGGGAAGTCGAGACTCAAAGGGAGTCTAGAAGAGGAGCGGAGATGATAATGAACGAACTGAGAGATCAAGACAGGTTGGACGGGGCCTCCAACTTTGTCATCTGGAAGGTTAGGATCCTTGTCTGTTCTGGATAGAAATCGCGTCAAGGGCTTCGCCTTGAGAACCGTGGCTATCCCAGTCAACCCAGCTAATAATGAAGGGTATGAGGATGCAATGGCGAAGGCAAAGTGCATAATCCTTGATGGGGTCAAGGATCATGTAGTACCGCATATTCTCTGAAGAACACGACAAAGGAGATGTGGGATACCTTGACATTGTATCAGGGCACTTCCGTGCAGAGGAAGATGTTGTTGGAAAATGAACTGTGGTTGTATCAGATGCAGAAGGGGGAGCAAATAGATCTATATCTCAACAGGTTGCAAGAGATTCGAGACCAACTTACTTCCATAGGGGCCACACTGTATCAAGAGTTCATGGTGAGGACCGCCCTGAATGCAGTCTCCAAGGATTGGGAGACATTTGTCCAAAGCATTTGGGCAGAGCTGATCTTCCAGGATGGGAAGAGATGTGGGAATCTCTTCGCCAAGTAGAGATCAGACGGTTGACCAAGGCGAGAAGTAGCAGCGAAGGAGGTCGAATCAAGAAAGAGGAGGAAGAGGATGCAGGTCTGGCATCTACGAGATGGCAGGGGAAGAGGAAGAAGAAGGACATCTCCAAGGTAAAGTGCTTCCATTGTGGGGAGTTGGGTCATTATGCAATCCAGTGTCCCAAGAAGAAGAACAAGGAAAAGGCTTCTGACTCCAAGGCAGCTCCGGTTAAGGCGGAGAAAGAAGTTGAGACTGATGACGACTATGCCATGAGTGCTCATGCACCTCTAGAGAAGAGGTGGGGAGACATCGAGCTGTAGTTAGGAGGACTACAAAAGATGAGGGGCAGGATCCTTGAGGTACCCAAACTCTTGGATCATATCCGGCTATGGGAGCCCTAAATGACAGCAGCAGGATGACGGATGTTGGTAGAAGCAAGATGCAGATGGAGCGACAGGGAAGTGCTAGAGTGTTGGGAGCTATAGCAGCACAGTGGGGGTTGCAACAGTGCGAGAGGCACAAAGGTGTTTGCAGCAGTGCGAGATGCACAGAGGTAGTTGCAGTAGTGCGAGAGGCACAGAGGTGTTTGCAACAGCGCAGAGGCAGCAGAGGGAGCACAGGATAGCAACAGAGGTAGCTTCAGCATCAGGGGGCTTCCAAACTGACAAGGATGTCAGAGTTGGGTAGATCAGTTACTTATTTCTGGGTAACTGAGTTGCAGTGTAGCAGTTAGCAATGGTAGTGCTATGGGCAACGTGATGCAGCATATTGAGAGGGAGCTGCAGTACAGATGTAGCAGTGGCAGTGACAAAGCCATGGGCAGCAATGTAGTGGATGTTGGGCAGCATGCCAAGCATCAGCACAAGTACCGTTGCGGAAGGATTAGTGTAATGTTTACTGGTGGAGCATTACTAAAGCACATTCCTTGTTAAGAGGGAGTGTTGATTTGTGGTAGCATCAGATGTGCTCTGGCCATGAAAATTGGTGAAGAGGCTAAAGCGCATGAGATCTCCAAGACCCAGAAATGGTTTGGGGAAATTCCACCCGGTTAGAGAGATATTAAAATAATTAATATTTTTAATGGAGTTCCCAAGTCTAAGCTTAGGAAAATTAAAATATTAATGGGTATTAATATAAAATTAGGTGAGAAGGTTCTAAATGACATGGATCAAGCCAAATCTAATCTTAGCCATTGATTAAAGACTTAATCTCAGCCATTGAAGACTCGACAGGAAAAGTATAAGAGGAGGCTTGAGGGTCAGTTGGAGATACACCAAGATTGCTCAGTCAGTTCAATTTTTTGGAGAGGGGTTTGCTGAGAAAATTCGAATAAGTGATCTCAGTTGCAGCGAGGGGCAGTGAGTACATAGCAGAGAGGCAGAGATAGTGCCAGAGGGCCAGCGGAGTGATTGAGGAGGCTACGCAAAGGCAGCTAGAGACTAGGCAAAGGTTGAGGGGCCTGCGTGGGTGACGCAGAAGGCCAGAGAGCTGATGCAAAGAGACAGAACGCTGACACAGAGGGTTCCAGAGCTATGCAAAGGCTAGTAGGGCTAATGCAGAGCCTTGGAGAAGCGTCGGAAGGATTTTCGTGGGGCAGACTAGTGCTGAGAAGCTGAATATCTGCTTTCGAGAAGAGGTATCACTGTTGTGTAAAAATATATGTTGAGTGAACTAGTTTGGCACCCTAGTTGTACTCAAGAAAGTTGCTTAATAATAAAACCCTCAGAACTATTGCACCGATTTTCCCACATTGGGTTTTTACGGGGACGATTGTCCAAAAATAACGGTGTCCATTGTGTGTTTGTCTATTATTTCAATTGATGATCTGTACATGAGTTGAAACTTGAGACTGCATTTGTGTTTATTTTCAGTATTTATATGGATAAATACTTGTTAAGGAATAAACGAGTAGATAAAATAAACCAGATAATGCAGTAGGAATTTCTGACGTGTCAGACTTTGAAATTTCAACAGAAAATATGTTAATCATATGGTGAATCAAATCATTTAAGATTAGCCCAAAACTATCAATAGAATGATTGTATCTCCATCTAATGAAAAAACAGATCTCACCATTTATCAACACAACATAGGAAAGCCCGTAGTCAGTACATACGACTAAGCAATGAACATGGACAACTCGAATTGCACCCCAAAGTCTTCACTATGCTAGAAATAAAAGTTCCTAGCGGGATAATAGTTTACACAAATGCTTCAGCAACAAGTTTTTAGTCAGAAATCAGATCGCTAGAGACTCAAATGTCTCTAATTTATAGATACATCCTCCAAGTGGAAAAATAACGACTAGTTTGCTTGATCTTTGTCAAAATAATCTAGGCCGTCGAAAAATACTTGATCATCTTTTAATCTTAGCCGTTGAATTTTTATTTGAGGAATTTTCGAATTTATCTTTTAATTCCATTTTTATTAGCTCAAAATTAGTCATTTTAAGCTATTTTCCTCAAAAATTTGACTTTGACTTAACCACCAAGGTCCAAGGGTCCAATATTTCTTGAAATATCCAATATTCCCTTGGTGGAGGACCTTCAAAAATTAATTCTTTTAAGACCCACGAATTTTTCACTTGGAGGATTTAATTTTCCTAAGACATTTTAATTTGATTCTAATTAATTAAATTTCTGGCTTAGGATTTCAATTTAATTTTGCTAGAAAATTTAATTAATTGACACTTGAGGGGATTAATTATTTTTTCCACCCTCCAATATTTTAACCATAGTGTCTAAGTATAAGGAACCATGCATTAAAATATTTTTTACATAAGACTTTCTTACAATTCAACCCTCAAAGAGGGAATACTCATTCGGCCTAGACCCTCAAATTACATACCCAATCTATGACACAATATGATCTACTACACCAAGTGATTTGTAATAAAATAATTTAGCCAATTAGCTTAAATTATTCCTGTTATCACTCCTCCGGATCTCCAAGACTGAGGAAAAGTCCAGCTGAGGTAACCACATACCAATCTTTTGGCTTGGTAACTAGCTCTACTAGGCCGGAGAGGGCTCTCCCTAAAGAATCACAGCCAAGAGGGTTGGATGGATTAGGGTTTTAGGCTAGGTATAAAGTGCATAGGGTTGTTTTGATTTGATTTGATTGGGTGATGGCTGGATGAAGGTATTAGTTCAAAGAGGCTAGGTCAGGGAAAATTAGATATGATTGCAAACATTAAAAGGGGAAAGGTAGGAAGGAGGCTTAGCACTTAAAAGGTGAATTGGTGAGATGATTTAAGACCGATGAGGAGTTAGGAAGAGCATAGAAGATGTATTCTTCCTAAACTGAAGAAAGATAGACAAATTATAATAACTTTCCCAAAACAGAGCATGAGCACACATGTATTTTGCCTATCAACTTGAAAATTACCATATAACAGACATGAAATGGTTCATGAACTTACAAAACATTCATACAAATGATAACAAAGAAGAAATAATGCTAAACATCCATACCACATGTATCCCAAAGAAATAGCTGCAACTCATCTATTAAAACTGGCCAAAATATAATACAATAGTGTCTCTGATAACTAGTAAAACATTCAACTGAGTCCAACCTCTCAAAAGAGTGAAGAAAGGGAAGATGTAGACATCAAAACAACCTTCTCTCATCCTCAGGGGTCGAATCCCTGAGTTGAGGAAGAGATCCACAAAAATCTAAACTGATACCTAGAGTGTAGGGAGCTCTAAGTGACTCCTCCCTAATTACATTGAAACTGATTCATTTGACTTGATGAAGTCTATTTACCTAATGTATTTACCCCTAGGTAACTTATCCACATCATTATTACATTTACAATATCAATTACATCAGTAAAAAGTTGATTTCCAAGGATGAAAATCAAATCTGGAGAAAAACTGTGAAAAATCAGGCAAATGGTCAAGTGCGCCATCTTTTTGTCAAGTGCGCCCTCCACTTTGGACCCTACTTTTGACTGCCTTCCCGGTGTCCAAATTGAGCTCAGGATAGCTCATTGGAAGGCTTGTCCTATCTAGTTTCCAAATCTGCCAAAAGTTTATTCTCCCAAGGCTAGTCTGTGCACAGCGCCTAGGCCAAAATTGAGGCAGAAACATGATTTTTTGCTTGTTTTTTCCCTTTTCACCTGCTAGTTTTGCAAACTAAGGCTGGAAACATGGCTTTCTTAGATGTATTTGTCATTATGCATCCAGTGGTGGTCTCCATTTGCTCAAAAAGTGCCCCAAAAAAGTGTGTAGCACCTAGGGCACTACGCATTTGACCACGCTACTAATATAAAATTATTCAAAAATACACAAAAAGACAAAAATGCAAAAATGAGCCAAGATGATTTCAAAATTGGTGAAGTGGTTGATGTTGGTGTGGCTAGGCTTGGATTGAAGCCTCTGCAAGTATATCAAGATTTTTTTTCTCTTCTTGGTGAGTTAGGGCTTCAATTTTTGCCCTTGCATTTCTTTCTCTGTTGGCATAGTGTTTTGCCATCTTCCTCTGAATGTCATTTTGTTGATTGGCCTTGTCTAGGAGCTTTTCTAAATGCTGGTTGACCTTGTCAAGCCAATGCTCCCAGTTCTCATTAATCAAGATGACAAACTGCTCATTCCATGTGAGCTGATTTGCAAGCTCAACCTCCTTTTGTTTCTCTAGTTCTAGAGCTCTTTTCAGCCCTCTAGTCCTAAGTCTACTTTTTGGTTCTTGCTCTTCTTCAAGTTCACCATACTTGTCATAGGCCTCATCAAGCAATGCCTTGGCCTTCATTGCTTCCCTTTTTGCCTTGATGAGTTGAATCTCCATGACATCATGTTTGGCTTGAAGCTGCTGATTTTCTTGCTCATAATATGAAATAATGTATTTTGACCTCTCTAAGTTGATCTAGAGCTCCCTGATGAGTGCATCTTTTTCCTTGATGATAATGCTAGTGTCCTCATTGTCATCATGCTCACCTAGGTCAACCAAGTCAAAATCTTGTTGTGTCTCATGGAGGTCCTCCTCCTCATGCTGAATCTATGTCTCTGTCATCTTCTCTTTGCCTTTGTGTACCTGCTTTGTTGGTGAAGAAGGCAAGGCCCCTCCCACAATCTGTGGGGCAAATACCTACATATGGCCTCTCTGATAAGTGTGTGCCAATGTGCCCAAATCTGCCCTTTTAGTTTTGATGACCTCAACTTGCTCAATCTACTCCGGCTCACTAATCTCATCTCTGCTAGGTGTCTCAATATGCTCATGAAATGGTGATGGTGGAGGTGATGGTGAAGGAGACTGATCTGATGATGATGAATGATCTATGGGTTGAGATGGAGGAATGGATGTGGAAGGATGAGATGATGAAGGCACCATTTGAACTTTTTGAATAGATGGATCAGTGAATATGGGATTGGCTATGAACGTACTCCATGCAATGTTCAGCTCATTGGGATGATAGAGGACTATGATTTTGATGAGGGAATGATGAAAAAGACCTTCATTAGATGTTCATACTCTCTTTTCTGGACAATATATGCCATCTTATCAATGCTCCAAAAAAGGTAGTAGGGTATGTTGAGCATTTTTACCCTAGTGAAATGCATTAAAAGTCGGATGTGATAGGAATAAAGTCTAGAAAATCTACCTTCACATGAAAAGTATTTCATGATAATCTTCATCATTGGGGCATATCTGTCCAGGAGGTGATAAAAAGGAAAATAGCTCTTTCTCTCATTTTTGTACCTTGGTTTTATGAAAGGCTCATAGTAATGTTTCTCCAACTCACCTTGCTTGAACCATTTCTCCCCAACATCTAGGATCCCAGTGGCAGTTGATATAATGGCAGTGGATAAAGTAAAAGTGACACCAACTAGAGTAACTTGGTTGTCATGGAGTTTAGATATGAAGAGTCTAGTCAACATAGCATGGTGTTGGACTTTTTGAATTTGCTCACAAAATTCATAACAGCCAAGATATTTGAAAGAAGTCACAGCCATAGGAGATGCCAAGAGTTCCCTGATATCTGTTGGCTCGAATTTGAGTACTCTACCCCCTTTTTGTGGTCTCTTCACCTCTGTTTCTTCTCCCTCACTCTATGGTCTATTTTCCTCTTATGCCATGGTGTTTTAATGTCAAAACCCTAGGGAGGTATAATGTTGTTGGAATGTGGTTTTCAAGAGTAAGGAATGGGGAAGGGAAATTGAAGGTGTGGGTTCAGGGATTTATGTAATGGAGGAGGGGTATGAAAGTATTGGGGAGTGAAATTTGGGAATTGAGAGTGAAATGGTGGTTTTGAGGGAGATACTAGGGTTTTGATATGAGAAAAATACCAAATTTTTAAATAAACTTTCAAAACACCATAGGAATGACTATAGGAAGAAGGTGAATGCTATATTATCAATTACTCACTTGCTGGAGGTCAAATACAAGGTTAGTGGAGCTTTAGAGGCAATTTTGGCTTTCCTGGACAAGTGAGCAGCCCCGCAAGGAAGTGCGCCTTTTCTCTGGCAAGTGCGTAGCGCCTGAAGGAAGTGCGTAGCACCAGAAGGAAGTGCGCAGCACCTAAAGGAAGTGCGCAGCGCCTGAAGGAAGTGCGCAACACCTACTCTGTTTTTTCAATTTCACCCAGAATCATGAGAAATGCTCTCTTGGGGTTTGCTCAATCGATGGTAGGAGGCAAATGAAGTTGAGTTTGATGCTAAGAAGGCCTTTATACTTGAGTGAATTTGATTTTTTTAACTTTAAAACCCACTTTCTAATGTTTTAATTGTAGAATTTTCTCTACAAATCAGCTAGCTCACTGATATCATGTAGAAATTTCACCTGCAGATCCAACTGATATATGCAATGTACTAAAGCATAATACTAGATCTACTTCTACCATAAACTTTGTGGAAGCTAATCAACCATGAGCAACATCAAACATGAACACATATAACTGATAAGAAGGAATCAATCACATAACACAAAATATATCACTGGGGAAAGAACCAACATAAAACCCCAACATTGTATTATCAATCAAGTGTAGATCCTCAACAACATACAAAAAGAATCAGCTCAATAGCTATCCTACACTCTCTTTAATCAGAAGATCTTGATGATCTTCAATCAGAAGATGAAAATCATGGACTACCTAGGCCTCAATATATAGGCCACAAATCCTCCAATCTCCTATAATAGATCCTTCTCCATGCAAGGAATGCTTACTAGAAATATCCAAGCATCTGATAGTACACTGTCCCACAACTGATCTCAACTGGGTCTCTGACAGAACTGACATGCAACAATTATGTGAATTCTCAGTTATCTAAAATAATAGTTGTCACATGCATGCAAGCATTAAAAAACTATATTTTATTATTTTAACAACTTGTTAAAATAATCTAACTGGACTTGACTAGTTAGAACTAAGTCCACTGATTCTCTCATTATAGAACTCAAACTTATTCCCTCAACCAATGGAGGAAATTAAGGATAAATTCCTCAATCAATGGGACAACTCATGTGCATGCTCACAAAGACTTCAAATTCGAATTTCCTTAACTAATTAATTCAACTGAATTAATTAATTAATATTTCCAACTGCTGTTAAGACCAAAAATAATTCTACTTCCTATAGATAGACTAGGGACTGCTATAAATAGGAAGGGACCCAGAAATGCTATTTTTAGAACTTTCTATTTTTAGTAGTTTCACCTCTCACCCAATGTGGCCAATGACCTCACTGGCCAAACTGCTACTTTTAGACATGCTATTTTTAGTACATTCTAAAATTTAACATTTCTTGTTGCACATTTTTCAACACCCTCTCAACAAGAAAGGCTTTTTCTCGAACCCGATCCTGTAACTCTGGAATGTTTTGCATGCAACACATCTACCGGGTCCACTTGCTCCAACAACACTTGGAACAAGAACACTCTGAACTGACCACTGTTAGGCTAGGAACATACTCTGATGCTGAAGCTCTACCTGCTGCTGGCAAGTACTCCCTCTCTGACATCTACGCTACTGCAACATCTCCATGCATCTCGCACCATTTCACACCTCTCTGTGCCACCTAGCACTGTGCAAAACACTTGTGCCTCTAGCATTGTTGCAGCCTGCTAGCTATGCATTGTCCTGGGATTCCCTGCACTGTCGCTCTCTCTGCGACTCCATCCACATCTGTCTCTACCCAATCAGTCAGTTCCTGCTACTCCATATCGGGGCTCCTGTAGCAAGGTCTCATCCAAGAGGTTGGGTACCTCAAGGATCCTGCCCCTCCTCCTTGGGACGATCACTCTATATCGCCCCACCTCCTACCTGGAGGTATGCCTGCATCTGATCCCTCAACCCACCTGGCTCGAAGTTTTCCCCTACTGGAGGTCTCTGCATGAGTAGACGTCTCTACTCGATCTCCACTCAGCTTCCCCTGTTGTGGCTGCTCCACAACCTCCTGAAGCTATTGCACCAATCGTGGCTCCTCCACAATTGTCTGAGATTTCTTCTAGCGCTGCATGTTGAGAGGTAATATACTCTCCCTCTCAACCACCAAGTCTCTAACCTTTGCCTTGCTCCTCAAGGCTTTGCATGCATCTTGTACCTCAAGTGCATACAGTTTCTTGACCCGTGAACCAATCTGCTTCACCTGTCTAGTGATGATGTGTCTAAGGAAAACCTTTCCGTCTCTGAAGACTACATCATAGCCTCTGTCTTCCAGCATCGCGATCGACACCAAGTTTCTCTTCAGTCCTGGTACATACTTGAAATCGGTCAAGGTAAGGTGAGCTCCATGCTCCCTCTGAAAAATAACCGTGCCTACACCTGAGACACTATACTTCTCATCATTACCCATCCCTATGAGTATCTGGAGATCTTTCTCCTCCAAAGTATTGAACAAACTCTTGTTGCTGGTCATGTGGAAAGAAGCTCCACTGTCAAGAAACCAACCACTTCCCACCATGGATGAAACCATGCATGTGAAGAGTGTGAAATCCAACTCAAACTGTGAAGCAAGTGCCTCACCTTCAAATCCTTCCACGAACCCCTTCTTGGATTTCCTTCGTGGACAATTTGCAGCATAATGGCCCACCTCATGACAACAAAAGCATCGCACTTTCGATTTGTCAACCTTCTTCCCATCATTGGAAGAACTGGATTCGGAAAGAGAAACCTTCTTCTTCCACTTCTTTGCTTTACTCGCTAAGGCACAGTTCTCCTCATCATGCATGAATGAAGAACTATCTCTGGTGCTTCGTCTGATCTCCTCCTACATCAAATCCGACCATAGTCGTTCCCAATATAGCAGTTTCTCCCTTCCATTAACCGAGTCGTGGTAGCTATGCCAGCTCTTAGGAAGGCCAAGGAGTGTTAGACTCACCATATCATCCTCTGAGGTCACAATCCCTAAACTTCCAACCTCATCCCTGCATGAGGTGAGCTTGTTCATATACATAGAGATTGTCTCATCCTTTTCACACTTGATCCTTCGAAGTTTGTCCTTCAGTGCCAACTTACTCTGATCACTGCCATTCTGATATAAATCTTTCAATGTCTTCCACATTGCATGCGAAGTCTCCTTCCCATGGAGACTCGAAACAATGTGATCTTGAACTCCCTCTAAGAGAATTCTCCTAGCTCTAGCCACACACTTCTTCCAGTCTACAACTTGAGTAGCATCAGTAGGCTTAGGGACATCTTGATCAATGAAGTCCTTAAGGCCATTATCTTCCAATACTGCCTCCATGCGATCCTTCCAAGCTATATAGTTTGAGCTGCCATCAAGGGCATACTCAAGCCTCAAACCATAGAAAGCCATCGATGAACTGGATGTGATAAGAACTGAGATCTATATCCCGAATAATAAACTTCGAATTCCTTCTTCTATATTGTTCTTCCTTGCTCACCTGTGCTCTGATACCATGTAGAATTTTGTAGAATTTTTCTACAAATCAGCTAGCTCTGATACCATGTAGAATTTTCTCTACAAATCAACTAGCTCATTGATATCATGTAGAAATTTCACCTGCAGATCCAACTAATATATGCAATGTACTAAAGCATAATACTAGATCTACTTCTACCATAAACTTTGCGGAAGCTAATCAACCATGAGCAACATCAAGCATGAACACATATAACTGATAAGAAGGAATCAATCACATAACACAAAATATATCACTGGGGAAAGCACCAGCATAAAACCCCAACACTGTATTATCAATCAAGTGTAGATCCTCAACAACATACAAAAAGAATCAGCTCAATAGCTATTCTGCTCTCTCTGTAATTAGAAGATCCTGATGATCTTCAATCAGAAGATGAAAATCATGGACGACCTAGGCCTCAATATATAGGCCACAAGTCCTCCAATCTCCTATAATAGATCCTTCTCCATGCAAGGAATACTTACTAGAAATATCCAAGCATCTGATAGTGCACTGTCCCACATCTGATCTCAACTGGGTCTCTGACAGAACTGACATGCAACAGTTATCCATGAGTGAATTCTATCCATGAGTGAATTCTCAATTATCTAAAATAATAGTTGTCACGTGCATGCAAGCATTAACAAACTATATTTTATTATTTTAACAACTTGTTAAAATAATCTAACTGGACTTGACTAGTTAGAACTACGTCAATTGATTCTCTCATTATAGAACTCATACTTATTCCCTCAACGAATGGAGGAAATTAAGGATAAATTCCTCAATCAATGGGACAACTCATGTGCATGCTCACAAAGACTTCAAATTCGAATTTCCTTAACTAATTAACTCAATTGAATTAATTAATTAATATT
>APFE031695303.1:0-16714 GCA_000404065.3 Pinus taeda | reverse complement strand
TTTGATTTTGCATCGAAGTGGCGTTATCCTTTAAAAGTTGGAGAACTTGTTGTTGATGCTCGATGTGATCTTTCACTGCTTGAACCTTTTTCTTCTTGATATGTCCTTCTATTTCTAGAGTTTGGGGAGTGGTAATTTCTTCCAATCCTTTACAAGATATGGTCAGATTCATTTCTTGATGCTCGATGTGATCTTTCACTTCTTGAACATTTTTCTTCTTGATATGTCCTTCTATCTTGATAGTTTGAGGAGTGGTAATTTCGACCAATGAATAACAAGATATGGTTGGATTCATTTCTTCTTTATTGATGTGATCTTTCAATTCTTGCACCTTTTTCTTCTTGATATGTCCTTCTATCTTGAGAGTTTGAGGAGTGGTAATTCTTGCCAATGCTTTACAAGATATGGTCTGATTCATTTCTTCTTTCTCTGGGTGGGGTCCTGCCATATATCCTCTTCTTTTGATGTTTCTTGATCCTTTTCTTCCTCCTCTTCATATTCTATGTAAAATAATTTCTTCTCGGCACACTTATGACCTTTAGTGCATTTGCTACCACAATTGTAACAAAGCCCTTTTTCTCTTTTTTCTTCCAATTGTTGTGGTGTAATCCTTGTAGGTTATGGAAGGATAGGAGAAACAACACTTCCGTCATTATAGTTGTGAGGGGTATGCTTCTTGGTTTCCATAATTTTTCTTTCCAATATGTCACAAAGCCCTTTTACTCTTTCCAATTGTTGTGGTGTTGCTCTAAAGAAGGTGTTTCTCTTTGTATCCTCATAATGTGCTATCATTTCCTCCGTGAAAATTGACCACGTAACAAGTTGTTTACGAGAACAAAGCCCTGCATACCATAAAAATTGATCTGCTTCTAAATATGAAGATGCAATACATAGCTTTTGTAACAGTGGTACACCATGTAGATCAAAATATTGCTCCATCTGAAGTATCCAATTTACCGGATCCTTGCCATCAAACTTCCTCATCTTTCTTTTTCTTGATTTGAGGAGCTCGATCTTGCCTCTGATGTATCTCTACACTTTCAGATCATCCAGCTCTGAAATTTCAACCTGTAGCATCCCTCAGTGTCCTCTTTCCAATTCCACCAGTCTGATCCAAATTGGATTCTCCGAGGAAGAGTTATGAAAAATCTCCAACAGTGACCTGATTATATACTAGTTCAGTAGAGCGAACTTCCACAATGTGCCACGAGTCACGGTTTCAACCTTTGGCTCTAAAAAATATATAAAAGAAACTACAGTCTATCCTCTTTCTGTACCTTCTTATGAAATTTCAATCCAATGCTCAGAGAGAAATTTATGATGATTTTACCCAGGTCATCTGTTTGGAATGTAGTTTAGGAGTTTGCAAAATGACCAACTTCCTCAGCTCATATGTCCGCAAATATAGTGTGAAAAGCTCTGAAATTTGGATCCGAGCTTCATCGCAATTTCTTCTCAAATGGGTTTTTTTTTAGCTTTTGAAACGTTGCAGAAAAAAGTTATAGCGAAAATTCCACGATGACCTATTTGGAGCAGCGAAACCACATAATCCAAAGCTCTGATACCAAATGTTATGAAACCTACTCAAGAAAAAGATAGAAAAGATAGATCAACACCTTAGAATTCAACCTCTTCGAGGGGAAACCTCCTTTACATTACATAAATGAACAATTCTTAGATGATACAGATGAAAAGACCTCCTTTCTATATATAGGAGTCTAAGGGGTGATAATATAATCAGAGCGCACATAACAATAATAATGTAACGGTACAATAATAACAATAGTGGGCTTCTATGGGGCACAATAGTAACAATATGGGCCCTACATGAGTACATCAATATAATAAGGGGGTTATACTAATAAAAATAAGGGGTTACACTAGTATTATAGGGTCCTAAAAAAGAGGAAGAGGATATGTCCCATGTTCCATATGCAAGTGGAGTTGGTAGCCTGTTGTATGCGACGGAATGTACTAGACTAGACATTGCACATGCAGTGGGAGTATTGAGCAGGTTTATGTCAAAACCAAGGAAAGAGTATTGCACAGCAGTGAAGTGGGTTTTTAGGTATTTGCGTGGCACTGGTGATTATGGTTTGTGCTACCAAGGAAGACTAGGATTGGACAGATTTTAGGATATCCGTGGCTTTGTTGATGTGGAATGGGCTAGAGATCTAGATCAGAGATGATCTACAATTGGGTATGTGTTTAACCTTGTAGAGATTGTGTTCAAGTATGGGGTTAGTACAGGGAGCTATAAGGATAGACTGTGATAGCTAAAGTGCAATTTTCTTGGAAAAGAACCATGCTTACAATTCAAAGACAAAGCACATTGATGTTCAGTATCACTTTGTGAGGGATATGATAGAAGACAAAAAGGTGTTGTTGGTAAAGGTGGACACTTTGAAGAATACTACAGGTACATTGAAAAAATTTGTGAGCTCTGAGAAGTTCTCTTGATGTAGAGAAACAATGGGAAATGCAGGGCTAGATAAATGACTAAGCTCTCTTGTGGCCCCCTGTGGAATGAAAACAAGTGGGATAATGTTGGGTTGTGTTATATTCTTTCCATGAATAACCCATGTAGTTAATGAGGGGTTTAGGGAGGGGGTGGAGCCCCACCTTCGTTGGGCCGATTTCATAGCATGGGGGTCACAGGAGGTTTTAGAGGTGTAGGTAACCCCACTCTATGGGGTTTGGGGCAGTGCCCTAGAAAATTTTGGTTTTGGACCCTATGTTAGGTTGGGTAGACTTACCTATGGTTTTGTGCATGATTTTCGCACATGGTTTTCGACATGATGGGTTTTGGTCCATATTATTGGATGCTTCGGCATGTATAAATATATATTATAACATTGAAAGGAACATAATGTAAATTCAAGTTGGTAGTCTTAGTTTTGGGATCCTAGGGAAATCTCTGTGTATATGTGTTTTATGTGTTATGCTCTTGCATTGTTTATTTTCTATGTTTTAGAATTTGTATGCAGGTAATTTCTCTCCGGGGTTAAAACCTACAACTTCAAGTTTGGCTACTGGTGCAAATGTTTCTCCAAAGTCTATGCCTTATTGTTGAGAATAACCTTCAAAAACAAGTCTAATTTTGTCCCAAATGACCTCTCCATTTTCATTTATCTTATTTTTGAATATCCATTTTTTCCCAATAACATTTATATCATGAGGCCTTAGAACCAATTAACAAGTATCATTATTTTCAATTTGATCAAGTTCTTCATGCATGGTCTTAATCCAACATTCATATTTACTATCTTGATTTAGATTTTTTGGTTCAATGGTGGATAATAAAGATAGGTAACTAGGAGATCCTATAGGGGTTCTTCTTATTTGTACCCCAGATTCCTTTTCTCCTAGAATTTGAGTTTCTAGATGATTCTTTTAAACATACTTAGATGCAACCTTTTCTTTGTCTGATGTGTATTCTTTTTCTCCTTCATTAGTTTCTTCTTCTATATAATTGTGATGTGATGTGGGAAATATTTCATCATCATCATCCTCCTTTGTTGATGTTACCTTTTTGGGATCTCTGCATGCTTCATCAACCACAACATCAATGCATTCAACATTTTTCTGAAGTCCCTTATTGTAACAATTATATCCTTTGCTTCTAGACGAGTAACCAAGAAGTATTCCTTCCATTTGTCATGGTTTTCTTTATGAGGACAATTAGCAGCATAATGACCAACTCTACCGCAAGGAAAACATTTTAAAGGAAGCTTACCTCTGAACTTTCTTGTGCCAAGTTGAAGTTTCTTTACAAAGTTCACCTCATCTTCTTTTGATATATATATTGATTCCTTGTGTTCTTACTTTTCTTTTCCTTTTGTATATGCTTTAAATGCATCTTCTCTGACTTCCGAGGGACCTCCTTTCCTCAGTTCAAAAGCAATCAAGATCTTGTGAAGTTGAACAATAGTAAGAGTAAACAGATCCTGGTTCTCTACAATGGAAAACACTTTTGACTCGAATTTAGGAGTTAGAGATATTAAGATTTTGTCTACTAAATTGGTGTCCTTTATTTCTTCATCCATATTTTTCATGCAATTTACAATCTAATCTATACATTAAAAGGAACTAGCAATACTTTCATCATTATGCGTTGTGAGAGTTTCATATTGGATTCCAACAGTTTGGAGTTAAGCACTTTGTACCTCGATATCGACTTCAGATGTTTCAATGATTATGCCCCATATTTATTTTGTCATCTTTAAATGCATAACTTTGACAAATTCTAGTTCTATCAAACTTCCCAATAATGCATTGACAACTTTGGAATTAGTTTCATACGTCTTCTTTTTTGTTGCATCTGTGGGAATTGTACTTGGATATTGGTAACCTCCTTCCACAATTTCCCAAACATCTTATCCAAGGGACTAAAGATAGGATCTGGTTCATGTCTCCCAATATATTAAATTATTTCTATTGAAGAGAGGTCGTCTGATAGATGTCGTTCCGTCTTGATTTCTCATCTTGGGAGATCTTTTGTCAAGCGATCAAGCTTATTTTGAAGGACCTTCTTTGATTGCAATTGTTCAGAAAAATAATGAGAAGGGGGGTGAAACAGTATTTTAAAAACTCAAAATAATAGTTTTCTTTCCTGAAATATGTATACAACTTTAGTAAACCTAACTCGCATATGCACACATTTGTTGTAAAAGAAACTGGTTTATGCTTACTAAACTTGTAAAAAAACTAATTCTTTATCTGTTAAACTTAAACCAGAGTGGAAGATATTTATGAGTCATTTCATAAGCAAGAACAAGGTGCAATAAGAACATAATAAAGTATCACACATAAGCAACACACATCAATACCAAGATTTAAGGTGGAAATCCAATGTGGGAGAAAACCACCTCATTTATCGTCTCAGTGTTCAAATTTATTAATATAAAAACAATCATACATTTTTGTACCAATGTAGACTCATGCCAGTATGCAGACACCCACCTAGTGAAGGCTAGAACCTTCACTAGTTCCATAGCTCCTACTAGAAGGGAGCTCCAATCCCCTGATTTGATTACCGGCTACTATTGGAAGGAAAATTTGTCTTCCTCACTGAATACTCCAACCTTCAGCAACATCTCTAGACCACGTTTCATAAATTTTCACATTGGTCCACTTGCTTTAATACATCACAACTTGTAGATCAACTGAAGAAAAAATAAACTTAATTTAAATAGAACAATGAGACCACTGTATCTAGAACACAGTACTAAACTCTGAATACTGCATCAACAAACAAAAACAGTTGTTGGAAATAATACTGAGAGGGGGTGGGGGTGAATCAGTATTATCATATCAATTATTTTTCCTTTCCCAAACAGATTTATATCGCTACTTCTGTCAAGTGAACTAGCGTGTAAATGCTACTATGATTAGTGAAACCAGTGTATACCCAGAGAACTCATGATTCAATTAATTTATCATGTTTTAATGTATAATCAGTGCATCAGTAACTTATTAAACAGTGCAATAAAAACATAATAAAAAATCACACATGAACACCAATATTTAAGGTGGAAAACTAATGTGGGTGAAAACCACCTATTGTTGTCATCTCTATCTTATTTTAATAATAAGAAAATTTGTTTAAAATATTGTACTGGTGTAGACTCATACTAGTACCCATGCGCCCACCTTTAGAAGCCTACAACCTTCTCTTATTTCCCAGCTTCTACTAGAAGGGAGCTACAACCCCCTAGGTCTTGTACTAACCAATGTGTTTACTAGTACGTAGGCACTAGCCTATAGAAGGCTACGACCTTCTCTCTCTTCCTCCAGGGAAAACATTTCATAAATTTTTAGACTGGATTCTCCTGGTACCAAACAATACAAATAAAGGCCTCATTTCATCAAATATTCACACTGGACCTATTAGAACTTTCAAGTTGTATCAACTAATAATCAGTTAATCTGAACAGTCAAATTATTGTCACCAGAACATTGTGCTAAAACCAAAAACCTACATCACCATTTAGATTCTGCTACCACCTCAAAAATCATACATCAGAATGTATACGCTACTTTACTGAACCCAATCTACGTGTATACACTAATTCATTTAATGAAAATTGTGTTTACCTTCAAAACTATTGAAACATAAGACTTTCGAATCAAGTCTGTACCAAACAACAATATACTAAACATCTATTGTCAAGTTACAAAGCTTTACATTGGTAGTAGCAGAGATCACCCTTCTCACTTATGCATTTAGCTTTTCATTCAGATCTAAGAAGACTTCGTTTATAGACAACAAAAAAATAAGAGAATTGATCGGATAGGTTAGTCATACCTGAAGAAAGGGATTTTCCTTTGTATAAGATACTTGCAAGAGTAGAACCTGTGTGTAGATGCAATTTTCCTGAGATGAACCAGTGTAAATATGTGCAAATATTAACTCATAACTTCACTGCTATTCCAAAATTCAAACAGACCTAGATCATGACATTTAAAGAATAAAACAAATGTACACAATTAGATCTGGCCCAACCAATATCATATCATTCAATGATAAGCCATTTCATGTCTCATGATCTTGATCCAACATTTAATTCAAGGTGCACAAAATATTTTAGATCAAATCACCAACATAGCCCCTACAACATAAAATATACTTCAGATAGATGTATTCCTTAGAAACCCTTTTCACTTTCACACCTAGGCTGAATGATCTTCTGCTCCTTATATAGTTTTATACCTTTCTCAATACCTCAGACCAAGACCACTTAGGACCAATACCTTGGACCAAATAGCTCGGACCAATACAACTTCGGACCAATAACTTGGACCAAATACCTCAGACCAATACCTCAGACCAAATACCTTGGACCAAAACCTTGACTTTCCAACCTGTACACACTTTTCCTCTTGTGAGAGCGAGTGTATAAGTATACGCTCTTTTTGTTCTGTCTACCAGCATCTATATTCTATTTTGACTAAGTGGACCTGTGTATACATGCTTTACATCAACCTTTCCCTTCACCTTCTTTATTCTAATCAATAGACCTTAGTTCCATATTCCTGTTCCTCTGTACCACTGCCCTGCTATTGTACTGTGAATTTCCTTTTATCAAAACTGAATTGACATGTGAGTGAGTTGCCATCAAGGAAAACATTTGTATCATAATGCCAATAATCTTCCCCTTTGGACTTGATGGCAACCATGATGGTGTTGATTACCTCAAACTGTAGAAACTATTAGAGATAACATGCAACAACAAAATACTCTCCCCCTTTGATATCAAGGGAAAAGGGCGGACCGAGCAACTTTCTTCCTTTGATATACATTATGTTGTCCATACTCCCCCTGAATACATGCCTAGTCTACAGAGATATGATTAAAAGGAATAACACAACTCTATAAATCAACTAAGTGAGTATGACCTCCTTATAACCAATTACTCATACATACATCAATCACCCAACCAAGTGGGGATATACGAATTGTTTATAGATGACAAAAATACAATAAATATTACATCATGCATCCTATGCAAAGTGGGGATATTAAATTTCATCATTTGTCCAATAGGGCTCATTCAAATAGAGACTATGACAAAAGAAGTCATATCACACCCTATGACTTAAACAAAAAATCATAGTTGAATTCAACAACTGAAATTCCAACAATGCATAATATGTGTGAAGGTTAATGCTCCCCCCTGAACCTATGCTACCTGTGCATTTTCAACAAGTCATTCATCAAGGCATCTTTGTCGCTCATAAAAAAATTAATGAAAAAAGCATATCATCATATTGTAATCATCAATATCAAACAGAGCACCCATATTAGATTCTGACCCACTGTTTTTCTATCAGAAAAACATATACGCCCCTTCAGCCCTAGAAACCCATGTGTATACATGACTATACTTCATGAAACCTGCATATAATAACCTTCCCCTGAAAGCTAGATTTAAGAGAAGGATGATACAACAATTACTCCCAACTTTTGTCTAAGATATTAAAATGTTTCTCTAGGAAGTGGTTTAGTGAATATATCAGCAACCTGTTCTTTGGAGGGAACATACTCCAATTTAACCTTTTTTTCAAGCACTTGTTCACGTAGAAAATGGTACTTAATGGGTATGTTCTTGGTCTTGGAGTGCATGAATATATTTTTTAAATAATGATGACACTTATAATGTTTGCATCATCCAAAGTAGTTGTATGCAACAAGATGCAATAGCCACATATTCTTCTTCCACTGTAGATAAGGTAATCAAACTTTGTTACTTACTGAATGATGACACTAACCGAGAACCCATATAGAATGCACCTCCACTAGTGCTCTTTCAATCATCAACATTTCCTACCCAATCTGCATCTGTATATGCATGAAGAGTAAGATCTGTATCTTTAGGATACCATAGTACAAAGTTCTAAGTTCCTTGAAGATATTTGAAAATTCTTTTGACTACTGGAGATGTGTTTCCTTTGGATTTTCTTGGAACCTTCCAACAATTCTTACTACATGCATGATATCAGGTATGGCACCTGTTAGATCAAGCAAACTTTGAATCATAGATCTATAAATTGGTTGGTTTACTACTGGTGATTCATCATTAGAACTAAGACTGCATCCTGTTACCATTGGAGTACATACTGGTTTAGAATCTTCCATTCCATACTTCTTCAAGACATGCTTGAGATATTTGGTTTGCAAAAGAAAGATACCATCTTTGGTTTGTTGCACTTGTAGACCAAGAAAATAAATAAGTTCACCAAGTAAGGACATTTCAAATTCTTGCTGCATTATTGAAGAAAAGTTCTAACTGATGGATTCTTCATTGCTACCAAAGATGATATCACCAACATAAACAACAAAAATGAGTAGTTTATCATTTTCAATCTTTGTGTATAAATTGCTATCAGTAGAACCTTTTGTGAAACTTTGTTGTTGTAGATATTTGTTGAGGTAGTAATACCAATCCCTTGGAGGCTGTTTCACATCATAGAGAGCCTCTTTAAGATTGCATTTGAGTTTTTCATTATTCCCAAGAATGAATCCTTCTGGCTGTTCAATATAAACTTCTTCTTCTAAGTCTCCATTAAGGAAGGTTGATTTTACATCCATGTGATATACTTTGAATTTTCGAAAACTAGAAAGAGCAAGAAACATCCTTATGGCTTCATGTCTGGAAACAAGTGCAAAAGTTTCTTAAAAATATATACCTTCTTATTGAGCATACCCTTTACAAACAAGTCTAGCCTTGCTTCTAATAAATTCTCCATTTTCATTCAGCTTGTTCTTAAATCCCTTTTGTTCCTATAAATTTTTTATCTTGAGGTCTAGGAACTAACTCCCAAGTATCATTCTTTTAAATTTGGTCAAGTTCTTCATCCATTCCCTTTACCCAACATTCATCCTTGCATGCTTCATTTACATTCTGAGGTTTGGTGGAAGATAGTAATGCTAGATAGCTTGAGGTCCCTGTAAGAGTTCTTCTTGTCTATACACCAACCCCATTTTCTCCTAGAACTTGAGATTCTAGATGATTCTTCTGAACGTACTTGGATGGAGTATTTTCCCTATCTATTGTATCTTCTTCTATGATTCATTGGTTTCTTCTTCTAAATCATTTTTATTTGATGTGGGAAAACATTCCCCAAGTTCCTCATTATCATATTCCTCTGTTGATTTCATTTGTTTCAGATTTCTGCATGCTTCATCAATTACAACATCAATGCTTTCAACAATTTTCTGAAGTCTTTTATTATAACATTTGTATCCTTTACTTATGGATGAATAACCAAGAAGAATTCCTTCATCTTCTCTGGGTTCAAACTTACCAAGTTTTTCATTAGTCCTTTTGATAAAACATTTTCTTCCAAAAACTCTAAAGTGTTTTATAGTAGGAGGCTTACCATACCAAAGTTCATATGGAGTTTGATTTCTATTTACCCAAACATTTACCTTGTTGAGAATAGTTACGACAACAAATGCATCTTCACCCCAGAAGGTTGCAGGAGTTCCAGATTCATCTAGCATAGCTCGAGCCATGTGTTGAACTGTTATTTTCATCCTTTCTACCACACCATTTTGATGAGGAGTTCTTGCGACGACGAATTTCATTTTTGTTACATGTTGTTCACAAAAGTCAAAGAATTCATCTGATATGAATTCTCCCCCTCGATCAGATCTACGACATTTGATTTTTTGATCTGATTTATTTTCAACTAAATATTTGAAGGCTTTAAACTTTTCAAATGCTTTATTTTTGTGGTTTAGTAGTCCTATCTAACACATCTTGGAAAAATCATCATTAAAAAAAAATAAACTATTCTTCTCCGCGAGGTGACTTTTTCCTTGTTGTTCGACATAAATCAGTATGGGTGAGTTCAAGAGGTTTACTTGCTGACCATTCTTTTCCAATGAAGTGAACTATGGTTTTCTTACCAATTTGACATGGTTTTCATATGGTATTTTCTAGGATGCTCATATCAGTAAGATCATGAACTACCTTGAGCCTGCATGCTTTTCTTATTTGAGAAAAGCTTAGATGTCCCAATCTTCTATGCCATAGCTAGTTTTCATCTATTTTTATTAGATGGCATTGTTCTTGTCCTCCTTTAAGTATTATAAGTTGTTTTGAGTTATTTTCCCCTTGACCATGGTCTTTCCTATATCAATCTCACGAACCACACGTCTATTTGATCGAAATGCCACTACATTTCCTTGATCACACATTTGATTGACACTCAATAGATTATGCTTTAAACCGTATACATACATGACATTTCTAACTTTAACCTTTAATGACAACCTGAGTGTAATTTCCAAATGAGACATTCTTTTCTTTTTCTAAAGCATTATATGGATGAAGTTTCTCTTTATCACCTGTCATGTGTTTGGAGCATCTACTATCGATGTACCATTGATTTTCTCGTCCTTCTGCATACATAGTTATGCCACATCTTTCTGATTGAGATTACTTCTTTCTCCATATCTTGCGATTTAATGATGTTTTCTCTTTTTGAAGTGATGGCCGAAATATGCTCCTGCATTCAGACTCATCATGACCAAATTTGTTACAAATCAAACATTCTACTTCTTTTTCAAGAGGAGAAAATTTATTATATGAACTTTTCTTGATTCCTGTTACACCTTTTTGATTTTATGCTTCTCTTGTCCTGATGCTTTTGTAAGCAACACAATGAGGAGCCTTATGCCCAAAGTTATGACATGAAAAGCATTGTCCATTAAAGATGTTTATGCGATCATAGAATATTTTTGCTTTCTTTACCTATTGGTTGAAGCTTGTACTGATATTCATCCTTGAAGTAAATTGGGTATGATTTACCTTATGAGTAATTTTAGGCCCTTGCTGATGATTGACATACTATTCACTAGTATTTTATCCATCAAGATAACTTCTGGTGGAGGCTAATGACTTCTATGATTAAGATGATTCTTCAGTATATTGAAGACCTCTCTTGATCAAAGGATAATGCTGAATTTTGATGATTTCATTTAAAGTTTCAGATCCTTTAGCAAATCTAAGATTAAGAGATTTTGTCTTCTCAAGTTCTTTTCTTAGACCCACAATTTCACATTCTAGATTTTCATTGTGTTTTTCTCTTTTAGTGAGTTGGTGAGTCAATGTATCAATGATCATATTCTTTTCTTCTAAACATATTTTGAGTTTAGTAATTTCTTCAAGAAATACTTCCTCTTCTAAGGCATCCAAGAAATCATCATTGTCACAAGCCATGAGTAGTATATAATCTTGGTCAGTTTCATATTCATCACTATTGGATAAGCCGTCACTATCTTCATGCGTATAGTAACTCCTTCTGTTCACAATCTATTTTCTATTTTGTTTTGCATATTGCTTTCCTTTCACGTATTTATCTTTATGAGGACATTTGGTAGCAAAATGGCTGACTCTACCACAAGCAAAGCATTTGGAAGGTAGCTTACCTCTAAATCTTCGGGAACCTTGTTGAAGCTTCTTGACAAAATTTACCTCATCTTCTTCTTCTGAAATGTGTTCTGATTCATTGTGCTATTCCTTTTATTTTCCCTTTGCTGATGCTTTAAAAGAGGCTTCTGTCATGTCTCGTGGACCTCCTTTTCTCATTTTGAAGGAAGTTAGGATTCCATCGAGTTGAGTCACAATAACAGTTTGAAGATCATGTCTTTCTTCTATTGCAAACACTTTTGACTCAAATTTAGAAGACGAAGATCTCAAAAATTTCACAGATAAGGTAACTTCCTTTATCTCTTCACCCAGATTCTTCATACAATTAACAATCTCATCTATTCGTAAAAAGTAACTAGCAACACTCTCATCACTATGCCTCTTAAGAGTTTCATAATAAATTTTGAGAGTTTGAATCTTAACACATTTTACCCAAGAGTCTCCTTTGTAGCTTTGAATGATTTTGTCACATATTTCTTTGGCTGTCTTGAGCTGCATGACATTGAAAAATTCTGATTCTGACATACTTCCTTGTAACATATTGACAACTTTGGCATTGGTTTTGTCTAATGTCTTACCTACAGAGTCTGTAGGAATTGCTAATGGAAATTGATATCCTCCTTCCACAATTTCCCAAACATTGGCTCTAAGTGATTATAGATAGGATATGGTTCTTATTTTCCTATATACTAAGTTGCTCCCATTGAAGATTGGTGGTTTGATGGATCCCATGCCTTCATCATTATTCATCTTGAAAGATCTTCCTTCAAGCGTTAAAGCATCTTCTGAAGGACTTGTTCCGATACCAATTGTTGGAAATAATATTGAGAGGGGGGGGGGCAACTTAGTATTATTAGAACAATTATTTTTCATTTCCAAAATAGATCAATATATGCTACTTATGTGAAGTGAACTAGCGTGTAAATGCTATTGTGATTAGTGGAACCAAAGTATACCTAGAGAACTTGTGATTTATTTAGTTTATCATGTGTTGTTCTATAACCAGTGCATTAGTAACATATTAAACTATGTAATAAAAATAGAATAAACCATAACTCATAAGCAACAGACATGAACACTAAGATTTAAGGTTCAAACCCAATGTGGGTGAAAACCACCTATTGATGGAATCTCTGTCTTCTTTTAGTAATAAGAAAATATGTTTACAATCATGTACTGGTGCAAACTCATGCCAATACGCAAGCACCCACCTGCAGAAGGCTACAACATGCTCTCATTTTCCATCTTCTATTGGAAGGTAGCTACAACCTTCTAGGTCTTGTACTAGCCAATGTGTTTACGAGTATGTAGGTGCTCGCCTACAGAAGGCTATGACCTTCTCTCTCTTCCTCCAGGGACCACGTTTCATAAATCTTCAGACTGAATGCTCCTTGTACACAACAATACACATGAAGGTCTCATTTCATCAAATTTTCATACTGGACCCATCGAAACTTTCAAACTGCATCAACTAATAATTAGTTAATTTTAATAGTCAAATTACTGTCACCAGAACACTGTGCTAAACCTAGAAACTTGTATCATCATTCAGAACCAAATGCTACCTCAAAAATCGTACATCAGAATGTATACGCTACTTTACTGGACCCAACCTGCGTGTATATGCTACTTCCTTTAATGAAACCTGCGTTTACCTTCAAAACTACTAAAACATAAGAGTTCTGAATCAAGTTTGTACCAACCAACAATATACTAAATATCTACTATCAATTTATAGAGATTTACACAGGTAGTATTAGAGATCACCCTTCTCACTTATACAATCAAACAATCAGATATCATACTCCTTGTGCATTTAGTTTTTCATTTAGATCTAAGAAGACATCATTGATAGACAACAATAAAACAACATAACTAATCAGATAGATAAATAATACCTGGAGAAAGGGATTTTCCTTTGTATACACTACTTGGAAGACTAGAACCTGCATGTACATGTGATTTTTCCGAGACAAACCAGTGTATAGATCTACAAATATTAACTCATAACTTCGTTTCTATTTCAAACTTCAGACAAACCTAGATAATGACATTTAAAGAATAAAACATGTGTATAAAATTAGATTTGGCCCAACCAATATCAGATCATTCAATGATAAGTCATTTCAGGTCTCATCATCCTGATCCAACATTGAATTTAAGGTGCACAAAATATTTCAGATCAAATCACCAACATAGCCCCTGCAACATGAAATATACTTCAAATAGAAGTATTCCTTAGAAACCCTTATTACTGGCGCACCCTGGCCTAATGATCTTCTCCGCCTTATATAGTTTTAGGCCTTTCTCAATACCTCAGACCAAAACCACTTAGGACTAATAGTTTGGAGGAAATACCTCAGACCAATACCACTTAGGACCAATACCTTGGACCAAATACCTCAGACCAATACCTCTAACCAAATTCCTCGAAGTAAATACCTCGAACCAAATACCTTGGACCAAAACCTTGATTTTCCAACCTGTATGTACTTTTCCTCTTGTGAGAGTCCGTGTATACTTATACGCTCTTTTTTTTCTATGTACCAGCATGTATACACCGGTTTGACTAAGTGGACCTGTGTATACTTGATTTACATCAACCTTTTCCTTCTGCTTCTTTATTCTGATCAATAGATCTTAATTCCATATTTTTGTTCTCTTGTACCACTTCCCTCCTGTTGTACTGTGAGTTGCATTTTATCAAAATTGAATTGACCTCTGAGTGATTTTCCATGAAGGAAAACATTTGTATCATAATACCAGCATCAACTGCAACCCTGATCCTTCATATGCGAACATGTATACGCTAATTCAATTAAGGAAACCCATGTGTATATGCACTTTTCCATAGAGAAACCTGCATATAGATCATAATGTGCAAAAAACTTGTAATAATGGATCAGACACAGAGTTGACTAGAGTTAAATTCTAAAATATTAGGTTAGCTTACAAAACCCTCATATAGTTAGTAGCATCAATAATATGTTCAGCCAATCAACATGTAACTAAATTCAACTTCATCATTCAATCAGTCCTACCTCGTGCATTATCCCTCAACCCAGATCAACATGAGGACATCATAGAAAGACAGAGAGATATAGGAGAAATGATCAGGTTGGTAAGTCATTTATGAATATAAACCTCTCTTTTATATACATGACTTTGAAGAAACGAACCCACATGCATACACGACTTGACCGAGACCAACTTGCTTACAAATCTCAATATACTAAAAACTTGTAATTTTGAATCAAACAAAGAGTTGAGAAAATTTATTTTGAAATATTTTGTTAGCTTATAGAACCTTGATACAGTTAGAAGTATCAATAATCTTTTTAACCAATCAACATGGTATCAAATTCAACTTCATCATTCGATAAGTTTTACTTCAGATATTATCATTGAACCCATATCAATATCAGGACATCATTGATAAACAATATAGATAGAGCAACACTGATTAGGTTGATCAATCATTTATGAATAGAAACCCTCCATTTATATATGTGACTTTGAAGAAATGAACTTGCGTGTATACACGACTTAACCAAGACCAACCTGCGTATTGATCTACAAAGTTTGAACTAACATTGTGCAGCTCTTCATAACTTCAGAAAGACCAATATCATAATATTCAAAGATAAAAACATGTGTCAATAATTATATCTAGTCAATCCATGAGAAGATAATATAATGGAAAGTCATTTCAAATCTCACGATCCTGATCAATCATTGTATTCATCAATGTATAATTATTTCATATTTATGTGTGAACTAAAACCCTTACCATGCAAATATACTTCAGATGAAACTTTTCATCAAAAACTCTTTCAGAATGACACTTAGTACTTTGATCTTCACGTCCTTATATAGATAGAGCCTTAGCCAATACCATGGGTCAAAAATACACTAGTGTCGGTGGTAAAAATGGACGGGATCAAGTAATTGTTACTGTGTTCAATATTGTGGGCTAATACGATGGTAAGGACCCTTGGTATACTCAAATTAGTGTGCTAGCATGTACACAACTTTGCTTCCTTGTACCTGCATGTAGACGTGACTTAGTTTTGACGAACCCACATATATATCTTCAAATATTCACCTTTATCAAACTTTTGATTTTGATATGTAAACCTTTGTCCTATCATTTTGTTTTCTCTTCCATCACTTTGTCACCTTTGAACTAACTTGTGGATTCATCTAGTTACCATATACTTATTTTGTTACAAGTTTGTTGCCATCAATGACAACACATGCATCATAATGCCAACAATTAAATATGTATATATTATACAAAACACTTGAAAATAAGAATAATATTCTTATTCATTTTTTTGTTGATATGTTTCTTAAAATAAAGGAGGCCTGTAATTCCTTATATTCTTCATAGGGAGTTCATAAATGGTATACACACATATACATATATATGGAAGTAACCAACATATACCAATATTGACTCTGGGTTATACAAATCTTTAAAAGGGATCAAATATATCAAGGTGAAAAGGTTTTTTCTACATTGTAAAAATGGTTTGCACATCAAGAAATTTGGTCTCTCTCCATGTTTGGTATATATGAGGTTTAGATGAATTTGTGTTGTTTTATTATTCATTTTCATTGATGATATTCGTGTAGGAATTTACAGGGTAAGTTCCTCAGACAGAACACCAAAAGGACACCGCTCACAAAATAGATCACAGATCAATACACCAGTATTTTGACGTGGTTAAAACCCTCAGAGAGGGAAACAGTCCACGGCCTGCGCCAACGTG
>APFE031695301.1:0-48677 GCA_000404065.3 Pinus taeda | reverse complement strand
ACAGGTCATAACAACATATCTAAGCATAGAGGTCTCATATTTATCTGAGAATCGTCAAGGAGCATTGATATCTCCTCCAAATAGTTGCATTGTTATATATATTAGGTCATTCATTAACCAAAGCATGATAACAGCCATGCATCAATATTATCATAGAACATGCTTATAACCTACAAATACCCAGAGATACATAAATGATGAGGTAACCATTAAAGCCATGTAATGATAAGCACGTTTACTCATAAAATACCAAAGGAAAAGGAGCTCTTATTAACATATGCAAATCCAACGAAGTCAGGGACTCCCATGTACCACCTGGCCATAGATTGGGCTAAACCAAATCTATATTTCATCCAATCACCCCCGTGCCATATGAAAAGCATGAATGCCGGATCTCATGGAATAAACCAATCAAAACCAAACCAGGGATTCCGGAGGTCAAACAACCTCAACCCTCAACTGGTAATTCCACCTCATAGTCAGACATCGCTAACCATTAGGATATCAGTCTCTACCCAATCTATCCAGGATTCCAGAGTGTTTGTTCCAACCAAGGCTCCAAGGACTAGTAACTCAATCCATAGTTGTTGTTAGGATCCAGAGTGTTTCACCAACTAGGGCTTCCAAGACTAGTAACTAAACCCACTAAGGGCTTTAAAGTGTTTGTCCAACCAAGGCTTCCAAGACTAGTAAATCAACCTAGCTATTACAAGGCTTCCAGAGCATTTGTCCAACCAAGGTTCCAGGAATTATAACTCAACCCACAACCAAAGGAACATGAGCACAAACCATAAAACAAAGATAAAACCCACAACACCATGGCTATCTAGGAAATGGAAAGGTTAGGCAAAAGCACCATCAATCCAGACAATCCTCCATGTCAATGACAGATCATAACCAAGAAACCACATGAATATGCCATGCATGTCAAAACTAGTAAGGAAATCATACATGCAACTCTGTACATGCAATCAAAACCCATTGTAGTTGTTGATCCAATTCAAGTGTTTGGACATGTTCAATATCTATCATAATCCAACTTTGGTGAGATACCTAACTTACCAAAAGGTAAGGATCACACACCCTCAAGCCTCCTCAGCCCATTGGCCATTAGTGGAGGGGCAATCCCAACAAGTCTGGCTTGTGGGTATGATGCCAACTAGGGTATACTTTGCTATACCAATATAGGGGGAGATACTTGACTTGTCATAATGGACAAGGATCATGCACAACCTATGGGTAAAAATAGGGGAGATACCTAATCTACTGCAAGAGTAGGGATCATGCACACCTATTGTCCATAGTTCCCTCAACCCCAGGATCTCTTTGACTCAATTCCTCACTCTAGGATCTCAGGCAAAGGGGAAGAGCTAGTTCAATGTCCTTGATCAACCTAGATCCTTACTTAGGAGGGTGACATCCATCAATCCATGTTGTTCTCTCTGAAGATCAAAAACATATCAAAGTGTTCATATCTAGTGTTGACTCAAACAATTGACTGAAGAGTTCAGTCACATTGCCTCATACATTACCAAGAGCAACAATCCTTTGTTTTCCTATTCATTCAAGACATCAAATCAAATATTATGTTAGAACAAATACATATAACAAAAGGCTACCTTATTCATCTTCCCTCTCATGGAGGCAACAACCACAAGCCTAAGCTTGTCTTATACAGCAACAATGTCTCGATCTATGAAGATATCTCTATCCCATATACATATATGGGATTGTCTTCCAATCATATCCCATTCTTGTTGTTGAAATATATCACTATCCTATCCATAACCTACTCAAATATCTTTCTGAAGATCTTCCTTAACCAAGCTAACTACAAAGTACTCAACCTCGGTTGTGCTTAAAGCTACGAAATTCCATTTTGTAACACCCTCCTCCCACATTTACCCGAGCTAACCAGCCCGCGAGGGTAAACATGTGACAAATAATTACTATGACATGATTCAACTGCCCATGTACAGTTAGGAAAGTGGACCGGGTGCCCAATCCCTAAGAAAACTTGATGTGTTGCTGAAATAGACCCCCATTCACTTCCATGACAAGGCATGCATGCGACTGAGACCCTCCAGTCACTCCCATAGCAAGGCATCCATGTGACTGCAACCTTTTTTAAGCAATTTTGTGCTAGCAACCCCAGATTTTGTGTCACTTTTTCAAGGCCAGGACTCAGGACACTTCCCATAACTTCATGAAACTTCCAAAAATGATAATTAACACTAAGATAAGATTACTAATACAAACACATGAACAAGGACTCGATTTAATGCCTACTATACATGACAGACATTTTGTCAAACATATCATAAACATGTAATTTACAGGTCATAACAACATATCTAAGCATAGAGGTCTCATACTTATTTGAGAATTGTCAAGGAGGATTGATATCTCCTCCCAAAAGTTGCATTGTTATATATTAGGTCATTCATTCATTATTATTTCATCCATTAACCAAAGTATGATAAGAGCCATGCATCAATATTATCATAGAACATTATTATAACCTACAAATAACCAGAGATACAACAATGATGAAGTAACCATTAAAGCCATATAATGACAAGCACGTTTACTCATAAGATACCAAAGGAAAAGGAGCTCTTATTAACATATGAAAATCCAGTGAAGTCAGGGACTTCGACATACCACCTGGCCATAGATTGGGTTGAACCAAATCTATATTTCATCCGATCACCCCTATGCCATATGCAAAGCATGAATGCAGGATCTCATGGAATAAACCAATCAAAACCAAACCAAGGCTTCTAGAGGTCAAACCACCTCAACCCTCAACTGGTAATTCCACCTCACATTCAGACATTGCTAACCATCAACATATTGGTCTCTACCCAATCTGTCCAGGACTCCAGAGCGTTTGTTCCAACCAAGGCTTCGAGGACTAGAAATTCAACCCATAGTTGTTGTTAGGCTCTAGAATGTTTCTCCAACCAAGGCTTCTAGGACTAGTAACTCAACCCACTAAGGGCTTTAGAGTGTTTTTCCAATCAAGGCTTCTAAGACTAGTAACTCAACCTAGCTATTACAGGGCTTCCAGAGCATTTGTCAAACCAAGGTTCCAGGAATTATAACTCAACCCACAACCAAAGGAACATGAGCACCAACCAGAAAACAAAGATAAAACCCACAACACCATGGCTATCTAGAAAATGGAAAGGCTAGGCAAAACCACCATCAATCCAGACAATCCTCCATGCCAATGACAGATCATAACCAAGAAACCACATGCATATGGCATGCATGTCAAAACTAGCAAGGAAATCATACATGCAACTCTGTACATGCAATCAAAACCCATTGTAGCTATTGATCTGGCTGTCCTCTGGTGCTTTCTTGCTTTTCCTTTGCCTTCTTGTTGCAAATCCAAAGTATTCCACACTCCTCTAAGAATTCTCCAAGAAAACTCTAAGTGTCCAAGAGTATGAGAGAGAATAGAAGAGAGATATCCAAGCTAAAACTAACAAAAGGTTACACTAAAAATAGCTAACACTAACTAAATCTAACACTAACAAAATTTAACATGATAAAAGCTATGAACTAATCCTCATAAGCCTTTTTATCATTGAGGCCTCGATTTTCTTCAATTTTCCTTATTTTTCTTTTAATTTCCTCCTCACATGAAACATGTGACCTTTCACCTTCCTTTTCTCCTATTTTCCATTATTCTCATAAATAAAATGCCAATTAATACCTCTTGCCTTTTCAAAGCCTTTGAAATTTCCTTTTCCAATTTCCATAGTCATTAAATAATCACAAGTGATCACCATCACTATGTTTTTTCCCAACGCTCATCTTGGAATACGTGTCCCATGACCTTGGTTATTATTTTTCCTTTATTAAATTTATTACATGGATTTTTGACCAAGGTTGTTACATATTTCCTGCATCTCCAAGATATCGTGGTAGATCCCAAGCTAAAGCAGCACCCAAAGTTGCTCTTCTTATCAATAATTGTTCCTACCTAGTCAGCATCAGTGCATCCATGCAATTGTAAATCTCCCATAGTATATCTTAGAACAAGATTGATCATCCCATGCAGATTATTTCAAAATGTGCTCAGTACAACCCAATTTGTACTCAAGGTGTTCACTACAAAGCATATATCTAGATGGTTGTTCTCGAAGAACATTAATGCATCAATCAACTCTCGGTACTTGGAGGAGTCTACCAAGTTAGATCCAACAACATCTCTGCATAATTTCTTGAAATTCAATTCCATTGCAATTTCCAAGGATTTGCATTCCATCTTTCCAAGTATCTCCACTAACTTCATGTCATATTTTCCTTGAGAAAGGAATATTTCTCTGGTTCTTTTGTAAACTTATAATCACAGGAAGTAATACATCATGCAAATATCCTTCGTCTTGAACTCAGAGGCCAACTCCCTCTTACTTTGATTATCAAAGGCTCATTATATGACAAGAATAGATTTTGAACATATAAAACCAAAATCAAAGGCATACCTTGGACCTATTTGAAGTAGAGGTTTGGATCAACATTGCTTCCATACCAGGCTCAGTGATCTTGCTTCAAATCATACAATGCTTTCTGCAAACATAACATTGACCAAACCAATATACCAAGCTTCAAACAAGTCAATATTGTGCAATCAAATCAACCAAGTTTGCTTATCAAGCATTAAATGCCAAACCAAAACTAATATCAAAGCCATGGAAGATTTTTCCAATATCATTATTAAACTTTTCAGTCCCAGTCCCCAAGTAGAGTTCATACCCAAGTACTAGGTTACAACCTTATCTATTTGTCCAGTCAACAATTGTCATTTATTAAGAAATATCGAGCCAATACTTCATCAAGTCATCCACATGATCATAATATGAATCATTTCTTCAACTAAATGTGAACGCATAGACCAAGGACAAGTCAGATAAGTTTATGTCATTCATTCATTGTGAAATTTTTGTAATAACCAGAATATAAATTAATCCATACTGAGGAGAAATCCTTTATTGTCATACTAGCTTCAATGATCAAATCAAGACAACTAACATATTGATATGCATAGCATAGACCCCTGAATACACAAGATGAGTTAAGACATTTACATTCTCTACAACATAAAGGTCTCTGCATAAGACAGTAATAATGCCAATTATGAAACTATCCTCAAGATTCCATTTACAATGATTCTCTATATTTCTGCCCTGCAACACAAGTAAGATAGATTCCAAAAGGTAGGTCGCTTCACATTTTCTAGAGAGGTCTTGCTATCAAACAACCTTCATTTTGATCCCTACTACAAATCAAACATAATGTAGATCTTAATATTCATTTTTTGTCCATAGAGATTTCTATCATGCACTCTGGGTTTCATGCATAAGGTTTTATATTTTTGTATCCTACAAGCTCAATCACACCCATAGGCTTCTTATGTGCGACTAGGAGACCTATAGTTGCACCCTTAATCATTTCTCTCAGTTGTTGGGGCTTGAAATAGGAAAATTCTTCTCTGATCGAATGAGAATTTTCCAAAAAAATCTTCTTCCTTCTTCAACAACATCAACTTGTCATCATATTCATGTCCATAAACCTTGCTTCAACAAATAAGAGTCTTCTATTCATCCACGACAAAAAATAATAGGTGTTGGGATCTCATGGAGAGTTTCTCCCTCTAAATGGAAAGCTTCTTCAATCATCTTTAATCAAGACATTAACCTATCTATCATAATATTGTATTGCATCAATAAAAATATGAAAACCAAACTATCTTAGGTTTTCAAACATCTATGCATCATAGAAAATCATCATTAGCTACTTCATTGTTACAAATGAACATATAATCAAATATTCATCAAAGCTTAGTGTCATATAATCAAGGAAGCTAACAAGAGTATTGTCATATTTCAAGGATCACAATCACAACATCAATTCTTTATCACATCAATTCAAGGCATCGCGTTTTTTCCACATTGTCAAGTTTACTAAGCTAATCAACCCTAACCAAGATCAACAAGAAGATCCTTATACTTTTATCATCGGGTTTACCATGCTTATCACTAACAATAGTATCAAAATCAATGATTTTAGCTTGCTTTCAAAAAATCCACCATGTCTAATAAAATTTAAGATACTTTCCAAATATTAAATGCACCAATATATCACATGTACGATAAGTCAAACTTACTTTCATATGCATGAAGTTGATATTCTCATCATACCTTAGGGTTTATCTTTCCATCCAATATTGCAGTTAAATCATAATAATGAAACATTATATTGCACATACCTTGTACTATTCATATACCTTTGCAACTTGTAATACTTATTTGTTATTAACAGTTGTAGCACTTGAAATTTCTAGATTTTATTCTACTTTGTCAACTTTGCGAAAACCTTCTTCAGGTACTTATCCCTATTCCAAGACTATCTCTTCACTTCTTTCACTTTCTCTATTTTCCTGCAACCTAGATTATCCTCAATAAGTATCTACTTATCACATCTCATATGGATGTTAGAAGTATTCAAATACTCAAATATTCATGCAGGAAGCAATACTCAAAACAATAAATCTAAATAAGAATAGTGTCATAAAGAAATAACATAAATATAAAATATACTTATTTTTTAAGAAGAGGTAATAATCTCCCTCTTGAACCTACCTTCAAGAGTTAATACGGTATATTATCCATGTAACAATGTTTCCTTAAAATATTTCCAATCGTCTTCATCAACAACTAGGCCTAATTGAGACTAGCCCATCTGGGGTTGCAAATAATCTTGTCAAAAGTGCTAGAAAAACATCTCATTGACCATGTTAGGGTTTCAATATTTTGTAACTCAAAACCTTTTTCATATTCCAGGGTTTCTTTAAAACCCTAACCTTATGTTATCCATCAAACCCTAATAACCAAATTTCTTAGGGTTTCCTTCAAACCGTGGTATTCTTTTAGGTCTCCTCCATATTCTCTTGATTCCATCAATTGTCTCTTCATGAGGGTGACCTTCAATGGCTTTTATTTAGCCCAACTCTGATACCATGTTAATTTTTCTTAGGGCTATATTGTTCTTTTCTTTAGATAATTGCATTTCATTATTTACATATTGAATTCAACCCACAACATCATAACATCATTAGCAACATATGAAATTATATAGAAAGAACAACATCATCATTAATGCAACATAACATAAAGGAACAATAGAAGAAAATCATACACGCATAGAGACACCAAGATCGGTCAGAGACAAGGGAAAAACCCTACAAGGGGGAAAACCCTTTCAAATTCTTCTTCTTAGATTGTCATAAAATGTTTAGCAAAGAGAGAGTACAATAATCCAATTCTTCATTCACAAAACTATCTAGAAAATCCAACCAAAGTATATCCCAGAGATGAACCCAACAATAATACTAATTAAACTCGTGATTCAGAAGCTTTTGCTCAACTTCAACATCTGCAGTCAATTGTCAAAAACCCTAAGTCCTAGCCGCACAAAGCTAACAGTCATGCATGCGATTGAAGCATTTTCGTCTGATTCATAGGACCGTATGCATGTGGTTGCAACCGAAAATATTCTTTGAGAACCCTAATATTGTGAACCAAAAACCTTAATCCTCACATGCGAACTCGAACCCTACAATTTTGAACCTATAGAAAATCGTGTAGATTCACAAGCTAATGCAATTTGCTAAAGAAAAAGAGAAGAATCTACTTCTACTCTTTATAGTGGAAGCCCATAAACATCAAGCAAATAATAATAAGTATAGGAAGAGAATCAAAGGCACATAACACAATAAATATCTAGGGAAAGCCACGGCTCAAAACCCCAATATTTGCTTTGTATTAATCCGAAAACATCAAGATGAAATTACAATGCTTGTTCTCTCTAGAACAATCTCAGCACTCAACAAATTCAATCTCCAACTCATAAGAAATCTCAAGGCCAAATCTTAGCCAATTCACAAGCTCTCCAACGTCTCTATTCCAATGTGTAATTCCTATGAAGGATAGCTTGTATTTAAAGGGAAATAAAGCCTCTAAAAATAGTGCAATCCCTCAAGGATTAGTTCCTGAATGCATGCACTATTAGTGCAACTCAGAAAAATCTAAAAAAAATAGTACATTGTTTCTGCACTCTAGTCTCAACTGGGTCTTTCTCATAATCAGTATGCATGATTTTTGATGGTGGAATCTTCAGTTAACTAGAGTAGCATTAATTAGGTCACTAGTGTCCCAACTAACTGTTTACTCACTATTAGTTCCTGAAAATAATTAGAACTAATTTAACTGGACTTAACTCAACAAAATGAGTTAACTAATTACAACTCATTCATAACTCATCTTGAACTCCTATAAGTTAGGGAGAACATATACATGTCTTCTAAAAGAATTCCAATTTGAATTTCCTAAATTAATTAAGTTAATTAAACTTAATTAATTATTTTCGAATTGTTATGAGAAAAGAATTCTATTTTAATTCACATTTTAATTCAAGGACAAATTGAACTGGAATTTCTTGTTTCCATTTCTCAACACTCACTCTCAACAAGAAAAGGATTATCCACTACCCTGATCTTGTCTCTGTGAAACTCGAATTTACATCTTTGCAATGCCTTTGTCAAGATGTCAGCATCTTTCTCCTCCGTGGGAATGTAATCTAACAACATGATCCGCCTCAATACACAATCTATGAGATGATGATACTGGATATCTATATGCTTGGACCGATAATGAAAAACTGGATTTTTAGAGAGTTTGATACAACTCTAATTATCATAATAAATCACTGTCAGATAAATCCGCTGACCAAACAAACCAACTAGGATCTTCCTCATCAAGATAGCCTCACATGATGCTTGACTTGCAGCCATGTACTCTAACTCTTCCAAACTGAGTGCAACCGATCTTTGTTTCCTGCTATACTAAGAAACTACAGCTAACCCAATACTAAATATTCCTCCTGATGTGCTCTTCCTGTCAAATGGACTCCCCACCCAATCTGAATCGGTTAATCCTTGAAGCTTCATTCCCTCTATCCGTTTGTACCACAACCCAAACTTGGTAGTGCCTCTGAGGTATCTCAATGCATGCTTTTTCACCTTCCAATACAGCTTGGTAGGCCTAACCATCGCTTGACTAAGCTGGATAACTGCATAACACATATATGGTCATGTGTTCACCAAGTACATGAATGAACCCACAAGTTGCTTGTAAACAGTAGCTTCCACTACTTCTCCTAAAGTAGCATCCTCCTTCCTCTAGTTACCAGCTAGAGGAGTCTCCATGGGTTTATTACTCTCCATGCGGAATCTCCTAAGTATCTCGTTGGAATACTTTCCCTGAGATACAAATATTTCCCCATCTCCCTGCAATACCTCCATGCCAAGAAAATAATGCATAAGCCCCATGTCCTTCATCTCAAATTAATGAGCTTCTCATCACCTGTCAGTATGAGATCATCTACATAAATTACAATGATCAAAACCATACCTTCCAGCGCTATGTGATACAGGTTTTCATCTACTTCACTCTTTGTGAAGCCCAACCCAGTGAAGTAGCTATCTATCATGGTGTACCGAGCATGGGATGCTTGATTCAACCCATACAACGCTCTCTTGAGTCGGCACACATGTGACTCATGGTCCAAGTTTTCAAAACCTCCGGGCTACTCTATGTACACCTCTTCCTCAATCATGCCATTAAGGAAGGTAGTCTTCACATCCATCTGATGGATCTTCCAACCCATCTCTGCTGATAGCGCCAAAATAGATCTGATGGATGAGTACCTTGCAATAGGAGCAAGGTCTCATCATAGTCAATCCCCTCTACCTGTGAAAAGCCACGAGCCAAAAATCTAGCCTTATGATTCTCCACACTACCATTTTTAGCTTGCTTTACCTTGTAAGTCCATCAGGAGCTCACAACTGAATTTTCCTCTACTCTCGGGACCACATCCCAAACACTATTTCGAACTATGGAATCATACTCCTCCACAATTGCATCAACCCAAACTAGTTTTTGCACTGCTTCCTGAAAGGAAGATGGCTTTATCATAACATATGTACCCATAAGTTCCATGTATCCAGTGTACTTCTCTGGTGACCTCCTTTGTCTGCGCTAAGAAGAGGGTGCTCCCACATTCTCCCGTGCATCATCCAAAAACCTGTCAGCCTCTCTAGTGCACTTTCTTCCCTCTCTGGAAGACTCTACTTGAGTGGATGTCTCCACTCCTTGAATCTCTACATGTGGCTGCTCCACATTAATCTGAGGTCCCTCAACCTTAGGAGCTAAAAGCTCCTCATCTGCATATAGCTCAAGCTCCCTCTCAAGGGATACTCGAATGGCCTTCTCCTCATCAAACCTGATATCCCTACAAACCATTATCATCTGACTGGTTTTCATGTACACCAGATAGTTGTGGGGAGTACCAATGTACCCCACAATGATCCCCAACTCTGTTGTTGGCTCAAGCTTCTTCTGTGCATCTTTGGTCACATGGCAATAAACCGATGACCCATAAATCCTTAAGTGAACAACATATGTCCTCTTACCATAATAAGATTCCTCTGGTGTTTTACTCTCAAGTATTCGATGTGGGCTACGGTTCTAAACATAAACCATTGTGTTGCATGCCTCAGCCCACAAGTGTAGTGGTAGGCCCTGATCATGCAACATTGCCCTTGCTACCCCTATTATTCTCTTGTTCTTCCTCTTAGCAACCCCATTCTATTGAAGTTTATGAGGTGTCGTCAACTCTCATTTAATCCCTTCCGTTGCACAGAAGTTCTTAAACTCATTATAGACATATTCTCCACCATTATCACTGCGTAGAGCTTTAACCTTATTTCCCGACTCTTTCTCGACCAATGCTTCGAATTCACAAAACTTTTTGAATGTCTTATCCTTTCTCTACATGAAAAATATCCATCATTTATGAGAACAATCATCTGCAAATATAACATAATACCTATGTTTGGTGGTGGATACTATCGAGAATGGGCCACACACATCTGAATGGACTCTCTCTAGAATAGACTTTGCTTGATTGTCTCTATCTCCAAATGAATACTTGGTGCATTTTCTCAAAGTAAAACCCTTGCATGTATCAACTTGCTCAAGCTTACCTTTGGGAATAATCGTAGATATTTGCTGCAATATCTACAAAGCCTCATGATGCAAGTGGCCCAATCGCCTATGCCACAACTTGCAGATGTCTTAGCTCAACATCTTTTCTGCTTTTGAACTCAAAGAAGCACAATCCTCTACATCTATCTTATAGAGATTCTAAACTCTAATCCTCATCTTCTTTACTTCACCCGTGGCTATGTGTTGAAGGAACACCTTTCCTTTCGAAAAGATCACATCATAGCGTCTATCCTCAAGCGTGGAAATGGATACCAAGTTCTTCGTCAGTCTGGGTACATGCATAACATTCTTCAAGATGAGTGGAGACACATGCTCCCTGTGAAAAGTAATAGTGCCCACACCAGTTACACTATACTTACCATCATCACCCATCTCGATATGCATCTTGAGATCTTTCTACTCCAGTTCATTAAATAACTCTTTGTCGCCAATCATGTGGAAAGAAGCTCCACTATCTAAGTACCAAACATTTCCCATCATTGAAGACACCATGCATGAAATGAGGGAAAAGTCTAATTCGAATTGGGAAGCCAAAGCCTCACTGGCCGCTCCTCCTGAGGACTTCTTCAATGGAAAATTTGTCGTAAAATGTCCCATATTGTGACAATGGAAACATTTCACTTTTGACATGTCCTTCTTCTTACCTCCATGATAAGAATCTGATTTGGAACAAGAAATTTTTAATTTCCCCTTCCTTGCCTTAATCACTAAGGCACAGTTTCTTCATCATCATTCTTTGATGAAGAGCCATCCCTGGTGTTCCTCTTGATCTCATCCTGCATCAAATCCAACCATAGTTGTTCCCAATCTGGAAGCTTCTCTCGACCATTGACAGAGTCCTGATAACTATGCCAACCCTTTGGGAGTTCAAGAAGAGCAAGACTCACCATATAATCCTTGGAAACTATGATTCCAACACTTCTAAGTTCATCCCAACATTAAGTGAACTTGGTCAAGTACTTTGGAATCGTCTTGCCTTTCTCCATCTTGATTTTACAAAGTTTATCCTTCAGTTCCAACTTCCTTTGATCACTACTATTCTGATACAAGTCCGTCAATGTTTTCCACATAACATGCGGAGTTTCCTTGCCATGGAGACTCAAGACAATGTAGTCTCGAACTCCCTCAAGGATTATCCGCCTTGCCTTCATCACACACTTCTTCCATTCGACCAAGTTCTGTGCATTCGTAGCTGTTGTCTTTGGGACTTCTTGATCAATGAATTCCTTCAAGCCATTATCTTCTAGCACAACCCCCATCTTGTCCCTCCAGGTTATAGAATTCTAGCTGCCTTCCAAGGCATACTCAAGCCTCAATCCATGGAACGCCATCTGTTGATCCTGAAGTATGCATGCAAATTCAACTTTCACGTGTAACCCAGAAACTCAAAACTTTGAAATCTCTTCTAGAGAGCTGATTTTAAATCAGCGATATCTCCCTCATCCGAACTCCAATTTGGCTGATTTTTTTTTGAATTTGGGTATATTTTCCTAAGGAATCTAGACATATAATTTGTTTTTGAAAATTTTTAACATAAATTCTCAAAAATTATCTACAAACTCTTGGCCCAAAAAACAATCTTGCTCTGATACCATGTAGAAAATCTTGTACATTCACAAGCTAATGCAATTTGCTAAAGAAAGAGACAAGAATCTACTTATACTCTTTACAGAGGAAGCCCATAAACATCGAACAAACAATAATCAATAGAGGAAGAGAATCAAAGTCACATAACACAATAAATATCCGAGGAAATCCACATCTCAAAACCCCACTATTTGTTTTGTATTAATCTGGAAAATCAAGATGAAATTACAATGCTTGTTCTCTCTAGAACAATCTCACACTCAACAAATTCAATCTCCAACTCATAAGCAAGATCAAGGCCAAATCTTAGCCAATTCACAAGCTCTCCAAGTCTCTATTCCAAAGTGTAATTCCTATGAAGGATAGCTTGTATTTAAAGGGAAATAAAGCCTCTAAAAATAACGCAATCCCTCAAGGATCAGTTCTTCAATGCATGCACTATCAGTGCAACTCAGAAAAATATAAAACAAATAGTACATTATCCCTGCACTCTAGTCTCAACTGGGTCTTTCTCATAATCAACATGCACGAGTTTCTGATGGTGGAATCTTTAGCTAACTAGAGTAGCACTAATTAGGTCAATAGTGTCCCAACTGACTATTTACTCACTATTAGTTCCTGAAACTCATTGGAACTAATTTGACTAGACTTAACTCAACAAACTGAGTTAACTAATTACAACTCATTCATAACTCATCTTCAACTCGTATAAGTTAGGGAGAACAAATACATGTCTTCTAAAAGACTTCCAATTCGAATTTCCTAGATTTTTTTGTTAATTAAACTTAATTAATTATTTTAAAATTTCTATGAGAAAAGAATTCTATTTTAATTCAAGGACAAATTAAACTTGAATTTCTTGTTTCCATTTCTCAATAGAACCTGTGTGGACGAATTCTTTGTGAACCAATTTTAGACTTGTGCGAGCCAAAACCAAAGAAGAGAAAATAAGAATGCTCGATGATGATTTCCAAATGAGGGTCACTTGACTTGTATTTATAGCCATCCAAGGGTGTCTAATTTCCTCTTAGGTTCGACTTGTCCTTTTGTGCACATGTGGGTTTTCATAATAAAATTATATTTTTCCTTAACCAAGTTAAATTATTCCAAGGGCCAAGAGGGGTATTTCTTGATGAGGAAGATTGTCCAAAGGAGGGAATTTGTCTCTGTGTTTCCAAATTAACATAAGCATCTTGTTTCATCTTCAAATTCTTATTCTTTATTTCCATGAATTGTAAATAGATATTGTCCTATTTTGCTACTATTAAAGGTGACATGCTTGAAGATGAAGTATCTTGAACCATAAAAGCTACTGGCAAGAATTCCAAATAAAACGCAGGCTCACTTGATGTAGCTTCTTCTATGCTTTGAGCTCAAACTGACACCTATTCTTCTTCAACTCTTAAGTTTTTTTAGAATTTTTTTTCTCTTCATCCTTTGTCTCTAAAATGGAGAATGACTATTGTGTCTCTTAAAATCCTATTTTGAATTCTTAATCCTTTGGCTAAGGAGTATCCAGAATAATTGGCTGTGAAGTTTGGCTTGTTGTATCACTAATTTGAGTAACATGCAGTGGATCTCGTTCCAAGACATATTTGTTTGCAAATAGTTCTTTTTTCTATTTTTGGCACATGTTTATAAGGGGCAGATCCTTGTTTTACTTTTCTTTTTTATATGATGTAGTGGGGGGTCATATTGCCTCATTATCCCTAGGGGAATTTCATCTATTTTAGCATTTCCTCAACCTTCTGTAATTTTTCTCTGGTATTGATTAAGAAAGGTCCCACTCCTTTCTTTAATATGAATATAGTTGGACGCTTCTCTGACATAAAATGAATCCAATCAGAGTTGAGGCTCTTTCTAAAATAAAATCTAATGAACATTGTCTTACTCTAGTCTTCCTTCTGAATTGTTATCTAGTTGCAATCTGAAAATCCATCAATAATAGAAATTATAGTTGTACCAATGACCTATGTATAAGATAGTCCATGTTTGGAAGTGGGTAGTTGTCTTTTAGTGATGCCCTGTTTAAATTCGTAAATTCAACACATAATTTGATCTCGCCACTTTTCTTCCTTACAGGAACAAAATTAGTTTCTCATATTGAATATATTTGTGGGACTATAATGTTGGAACCCACCAATTTCTTCACTTCTTTATTTATTGTTGGCAACAAAATAGGATTGATTTTCCTAAGCTTCTTCTTGAAAGGCTTAGAACTAGGTTTCAATGGAATATTATGTTGAATAATAGATGTATCATAAGTTTTTAAATCTTGATAATACAAGAAAATACATCTATGTATTCTTTAAATAAGATTATGTACCTTTCTTTCACCTTGTGTGGCAATAACTTATCTTTTTTTACAAACTTGGGTTTTGTTGTCTAGGTAAATCCTCTCTACAGAAAGAGACAATCCCTCTAGCCCAATGAGCAGGAATAGCAACCAACGTGATAATCTATGAGACACTTTCCTAAATTACATTCAAAATTAGAGAAGAGGAAGGAAACCTACCTTGTTCTGATGCTATAACGCACTCCTTTGTTGAAGATCTTGATCACTTGCTTCTCAGGCTCAATCCTATTGCCCACAACATTTGAATACTAGCAAAAGAGGTCAAAGACAAAATAAAGCATACAAGTACAACTATCATAATCGAATGTAATCCACTTAACATATCAAGGAGCATTAAGATAAATGATGCATTTACACAAGAATTTATGGAAAGTGAACTAGCAGTTGTATACATTAATGAATAAAAGAGGAAGCATACAACCTATGCCTTGATGTTAGCAATTTCGCCTTGAGTGAATGTCCAAGTCCAAGCTCAATCTCTCCAACCACTCCTTCTCCAAGCCAAAATGAATAGCATGTAGGCACTATCTTAGCATAAGGGTGAAAATGATCAGAGACCAACCATTTGGGAATGGGAGAGGATGAATATATAAGTAGGGAGAGGGAGTTAGGATCCCTCCAAAGATAGGGGAAGGCCCTCATCTCAAGGAGTACTCTCATAGGGATAAGATCAAAGGGTAATATTGGGAGAATTCGACTACATCCACAATGAACAACCTCCAGCTCGTCATTCTGAAAGCTTCTAGATCACAAATCTTCTTGTCCTCTTTGGGAAAACTTGCCTTTTAGGGATCAACGCGAGTATCCAAGTAAAAATTGTGCTGCCAGCGCGAGGCTAATATAGTGCAACCTACCATCAGCACGATTTGCTAGTGTCACAGTTGTGCTAACCTTGAAATTAGGGTTTTGAGCTTACTTCTCTAGGGAAGTCTCAAGGCATGTTTTCATTAAGTCTTTAGGGAGGATCTGAACTGCATATCAGGATGGGTACACTGCATAATTGCTAAGTTTTGGGCACTCTGAGGTATGACACAAGGACATACAGGAGGGGTGACAAAATATTGTGTAACAGATACCCCCTAAAGCATGAAGGCTGAACAAAGAGTGATTGTTGAGATGTTTTACAATATTTTGCAAGGACAAGAACAAACACTATCAGGAGACCTACAAATTAAGGATGCATATACAAATACATATCTGACATCAAAACATGAATCCACAGTATGGACACAACCATCTGGATAGGAAGGACCATGTGAAAATATCCACGTTATGGGCGTAGCCATCCGAATGAAAAGGATTGTCTGGAAATCTAAGATCCAAGATACGGACGTAGCCACTATATATAGAAGGATCATCATCATCATAGATATAAGGTCCTACGGTATGGTCGCAGCCATCCGTATAGAGGAAACATGTATACAATCATGAACAATACATAACTCCTCGCAGCCTAAGTTATAACAAACGAAACTCAGGGTCTTGCGCTCCATCCCAACTCGATCAAAGTACGAATTCTAACATGTCAATGAATGTGTCGAAGTCGAACATGCTAGAAAACCACCTGATCACTGGCCAATGATGTGGATCGTTAATAGGCAATAGAGAAACCACCAATAATGAAAATGGTCCTCAAGGTATGACAGTACGATCCGTGAATGTGAAAATGGCGTTGAAGTTGAACACTCGTGGAATCATCCTATCGAAGGCCAATGATGAAAATCTGTTGTTGGATGCGAAGAAATTTCCATTAAGGCATGAAAGCTATAAGTTACTAAAAGGGGATTCCTAAGTCATCTTCCTCAATAATGAGCTGAAGTCGACAGGAAATGACCCGACGAAGGAGGGTCATAGTGATTCCCTCATCATTGACATGAAACAAGGAATAAAGTGGAATAAATTAGTATGATCTAAGACAATGGGAAAAGGTCACACAATGTATAGGTAATAAACTGTAGATAGGACTTCTTTTGAACATATTGGCGACACGACTCTAGAGTGTGGCAGCATTTGACTCAACATAGGACCAAGGGACATGATGACAAAGTGGAATAGTTAGATGAGAGGCAAAATGGATGAACCAAACTTGGAAGGACAAGTGACTAAGTCAGGATATCCCAAACCCGACACGAGAAACAAATGAGTGCCATGTTGAAGAGGGACATGTTGCCTATACAAGAGATATTTCATTTTCACTTTTTCCCCACTATTTCTAGTGAGTACCTCAATTATTTTTAATCACAAGCTTGAAGGGGATATCATATGCTTTCCATATAAGTTCATTCTTCAAATGAATCCATCCTAGTAATTTTAATGAGTCATAGGAAGGAGAAACTTGGGCTCGTCATGGTGACAAGTCTTTCGTCGTTTAATTTTTTACGAGTCCAACAAAAGAGTAACTAAGTGTTTTTTTCATATTTAGAGAGTTTTAAAAACAGACGAAAAGGAAAAATCCATCAAGTCCCTTTTCGTAATTTGTCTCTCGAACCCGAAAATGTACAAAACAATATTCAAGAGAACCTCTTGACCATGTCGACCAAGGTGTTCCTTTTTCGTAAATAGTAAATCCCAGCCCGGAAAAGGGGTAAACGTATACTGAAATGACGTCAATTCATTTAATTTAATGAGTTCGAAAATACAAGTACTCAACTATCTTTTCATTTTTCAAGAGTCAGAAAAGAGCTTAAAGATGACTCCACCTAGAGGAATGAGTAGTATAAAAGGATTGCAACTGGTTCTGGTCATGATGGAACTGATCAAAACATGTAAAGGTCAAGAGGTTGGTTAATAAGACCATTCATTGTAGATGTTCCTTAGGCAAGGGTAAAACAACCAAGTGAAATTGTAATGATTAACGAAAGAGATGGTGAAAATGGAATGAAAACAACCAAGTCTCATCTAGCAAAAACAGGTTGGCAATCATGAGATTTAAAGTGGGAATGGTTTCATTTTTACATAAGCTTGAAACATAGGAAACTATGCTTGAGGATACTTGAATATGGTTTCATTTTTTCACAAGCTTGAAACATGGGGAAAAACTATTCTTGGGTTTTGTTTCATTTTTTTAACAAGCTTGACACAAGTAAAAGAAATTTTCTCATGGAGACCTATTTCATTTTTTAACGAGGTTGAAATGGTAAAATAATTATCCTCATAGCACCTATTTCATTTTTTAACCAGGTTGACATAGTAAAAGAGTTATCCTCGTGGTCTTTGTTTCATTATTTAACGAGCTTGACACAAGACAAGGAACTATGCTCCAAGATCTTGATCATAGACCAAAAGAGGCCATGGCTTCCAAGAGGTTCTCATCAGATGGGAGAGCAACACTCTGGAAGGAATACATGTCGAGGGATCCAATGGAAAAATTGGGATCCAATTCCCCCAGTACATGGAATACTACATCACTTATTAGATCATCAATAGATGTGGGCATGGAACAGGTGGCCGCGTAATTAACCTGTGGCGGGGGTGATATCGCTTGCATATAAGAACCATTTAGGGATGATGGTTGATTGGGAGTTGATTTGGGACCAATGAATGTAAGCTGATCAATTATCATAATTCTTCCTTCATGTGGGAAACACATTACTCGAAAGAGAGAAGAAACAAGAGCTCCCATGACATAAACATAGTCACAGCCAAGGAGTATATTAAAATCCAACGAACCTTGGACAACCATCACGTCTATATAAGCAGCCTTTCCTCCCAAAGTAATAGGTAACTTAGAAAGGATCCCTAACGGTTGACTAGTTCCTCTGTCAAAAGCTAACATATTCTGGGTGATGGGGACAAGATGAGGAGAACCTAAAGCTTGCCAAGTAGTTAAGTACAGAATACTAATAGATGCACCCTCGTCTATGACTATGCTAGGTATGGCCATATGGTAAGCCTGTAATGTAATCTAGAAAGGCACATAAGACGGAAGACGATATCCTCCCAGTCGACTCCAATCAAAAGAAGTGACTGAACTACTCAAAGGGGGTGTCGAAGGAATGTGAGAGTTTCCCTTTTTCTTTATGGGAACAGGAGAACTAATCTCATGCACCTTAGGAACAGGAGGATTTCCATCCAGTTCATTCGAAACTGAAGAAACCAGAAGAACCTGAGCAACACGAGGTTCACTCTCTACCGGATAGGTACGGTTAGCTAAAGGTAGAGCCAAGGCTATCCTTTTCTCAACCAATGGATGGTCAACAACAAACTCACAAGAATCACTTTCAGAGAGAGCTAGGTTAACCAAAGATGAATTTTGATCAATCACTAGATCAACTGGTGAAGGATCAGGGGAAACCTTAAGATACCCAGCTGGAAGATGAGGTTGAGAAGTTGTAAGGTTTTCCAACTCTTCGGAAGCTTCATCCATAAGAGGAAAAAGGTGAATGGGATGATTACTTTAACACAACTTACAGGGAAATTTGACTTTTCCCTTTTTCCCATGGACCTTATTATTACTAGTTGAAGGTTTATCACTAGCATGATCTGCAAAGGCTAATGACAAAGGTTGATGTGAACCTGTGGACCACACTTCTAAGACTTTGGGAATACCAGGACAATTTCTAAGAAGGAGGTCACCCTTACATAACATGCAAGGGAATTTCACTTTTCAGGGTTGATTGGAATATTTTTCTACATCAGTTGCATCTGTATCAATGGTTGCTTGGTTTCCCCCTTGCTTATTTTGCTTCTTCTTCTTCTTCTTAGCTTCTTGGTTACTAAAGTCCAGACTTTCACCAGGCAAAGAGGAAGAATGAGGTGAAGAAATAGGTGAAGAAGGTGAGGGGCCAAATTTAGGATCAACATGAGGTTGATGTTGTCTAGTTGGAGGAGAACTCATTTGAAAAGCAATTTGGACACTTGGAATCACTGACGTCGAAAATGACGAAACTGATATACCAATGGTTAATCCAAGAAGGACAAATGTTGTCATATAGGGAGCACCAGTATTTCCAAAAGAAGGAAAAGAACTAGGATTCCCTTCAGAGGGGTTTCCTTGACTGGTAGACTCAGGAAATGTTTCCATCAGTATCAACTTAAGATCTACTAAGGAGTATTTCCATAGGAAGGATGTTTTTCTTTGGTCAATTAATTGATTTTAGAACTTTAACAAAAATAAATAAAAAAGGGGTAATCTAGGCAAGAGGGTTTACCAAGTATCCGTGAACCGCTATATACACCCTATCTGAAACCAAGGACTTAATGTACGGCTACCAATCTCCCTGAATGTTGTGTTCGATCTATCACATTTACAAGGTAGCTGACTCATTTATTTGTAGCTAAAGGACAGAAACCTAGTGGGATCTCCCAATATATACTCGATGATATGGGGATCACAAGTCTATGTTAGCGTTGTCTAATGCATAACCATTTGGTGAGAGCATTCCCATAAACTTGCTATACTGAAGTGCCTCCTATATACCTGAAATTACCGAAGAACCTTCGATATACTTCTGTACTAGAACGGGATTTCACCCCCAGGATACAATGTAGGCAATTATCGACAGTCGTTATGTTTAAAGATGTCGAAACACATCTCTAGCCTAGACCTCTAGATATTTGCATTAGGTTACAAATGCTCCTTAGGTTAATTGAAGTAAATTTTAATTTTATCTTGAATTAGGTTTCAATTTTATGGCTCGACGATGTCACCAGAATTCCTATGGTGCAACTAAATGAGAAAAATGAAATCTTTTCATTCGATGAAGGCTAAAATAATGAGGGAAGAGAGACAATCGAACAATGCATCAATTAAGCAAAATGCATCAAAACATAACTCCCTAACTTTTCCAATGCAATTTGTGAAAATGAAAACTACTCTTTCACTTTCACTAACAAATGCAGTGCCAAAATACAATCCTATGAGAAACAAAAATCACTTTTCTTTCACTAAGATGCACTAATCTTTTTGTTCTTTTCCTTTCACTTTGATTCAAAAATGCAAACTAATGCATAAGAAAAGGGAAGAATGCAATCCAAAACAATTAAAATGATTTTTTCATTCACTTTTGGTTTCAAATACAAATCATTTCAAAAATACTTAAATGAAGAATATCGTTTCACTTTTATTTTCGAGACAATGAAATCAAAACAAGTATTCACTTTCAGTTCCACCAAAGCAAACAACTATAATCTATGTTTGACAATGGACCGAAAGAAATTTTCAAAGCACTAGTATGGATCAATACTAATGAAAATAACTTCACAAACATGAACCGAAAGGAAATTGAAAATGGTGTCCTGACTGGAGTAAGACTCCTAAATGGAAGCAATCAATCTCACGGAGACAAGCCAAATGATGAGTGAAGGGTGACCTAGACCTAGAAACCCTAGAAGGAAATCAATCTTCAATCACACACCAACATAAGCCAAGAGACAATTGCAATCATAAAAGGACAACAATCAAGACAAACACGTTGATATTACACTAGAAAATCACTCACAGATGTTGAAAACCAATAAAATAAAGAAAAAACCCTAATTTTCTTCTATCCTCTCAGATTAGCGTGCTTGTTAATGGAAAAAGGGAGATGAAAGGAAAATAAGTGTGACTGTAAGTTCAAAATCAGTGCTGGTAGCGCTTCTGTTAGAGTAGACAATTCATTGGGTGAGGAAAATAAGGAAAAGATAAAAAAACTTCAAAATCAGAGTTGGCTCAACACTCTTAAGAAAAAACCAGTGACTGCATAAATCTATAGTGATGCATACAAGCCAAGAAATCGATGGTTGGTCAAACTCATCAGATATTTTGATCAAATGAATGAATGGAAAGGTTATATATTCCCCAGTGGAGTCATCATTTTGTTGTCTAGGTAAATCCTCTCTACAAATAGAGACGATCCCTCTAACACAATGAGTGGGACTAGCAACTAACATGACAATCTACAAGACACTTTCATAAATTACAATCGAAATGAGAGAAGAGGAAGGAGACCTACCTCATTCTAATGCTATAACACACTCCTTTGTTGAAGATGTTGATCGCTTGTTTCTCGGGCTCGGTCCTACTACCCATAACATTTGAATACCTACACAAGAGGTCAAAGACACAACAAAGTGTACAAGTACAACACGCATAATATAATGTAATCTACTTAACAGGTCAATGAGCATTAAGATAAATGATGCCTTAACACAAGAAATTATGGAAAGTGAACCAACAGTTGTATATATTAATGAATAAAAGAGGAATCATATGACCTAGGCCATGATGTTAGTAATCCCTACTTGAGTGAATTTCCAAGTCCAAGCTCAAGCTCTCCAATCACTCTTTCTCCAAACCAAAATGAATAGCATGTAGGCACTATCTCAACATAAGGGTGCAAATTATCATAGACCAACCATTTTGGAATGGGAGAGGATGAATATATAGGTAGGGAGAGGGAGTTAGGATCTTTTTAAAGATAGGGGAAGGCCCTCATCCCAAGGAGGAAGCTCATAGGAATAAGATCAAAGGGTAATATTGGGAGAATTCAACCACACTTGAAACAAACAACCTCTAGTTCGTCGATCTGGAAGCTTCTAGATCACAAATCTTCTTGTCCTCTTTGGTAAAACTTTCCTTATAAGGATCAATGTGAATATCCAAGTAAAAATTGTGCTGCTAGTGCGAGGCTAGTATAGTGTAACCTGCCATCAGCACAGGTTGCCAGTGTCAGAATCACGCTGACCCTGAAATTAGGATTTTGAGATTACTTCTTCAGGGAAGGCTCAAGGCATGTTTTCATTAAGTCTTGAGGGAGGATCTGGACTACATATTAGGATGGGTACAGTGCATAATTGCCAAGTTTTTGGCACTCCGAGGTATGACAGAGGGAAGTGCAAGAGGGGTGACAAAATATTGTGTAACAGGTTCCTATGTTACTCCAATATTATAATCTTTTATTTCTTCTTCATGTTCATTTGCAAATGAATTGAAGCGTATGTCATTTTGATTGAAGAGAATTTCTAATGGTACCAGTACTCTAGGAATAAAATTATTTTTTTAATCGCATAATTATATGATCAACTATTATATATTTCCATTTTGACTTTGGATCTGATAATTTCACTTTATCTTCCTAATTTGACTCTTGATCAATACAAGTAGTAGAAAAATCATTTATCACCTCCATAAACCTCTTAATATGTTGATCATCTTAAAAAAAAATCCAATACCTTACATTGTTATGGATAGATGGTCAATATCTAACCTCTACTTGATATAACAATTGTGGAGTAGTAATAGTTTTGAAGATACTAGCTAACACAACCAAAGAATCTGCTAGATGATTTTCCTCCCTTAGTATAGCATTAATGTTAAATACCTTGAGAAAAAATTATACAATATCTCATACATCTTTCTTATGATATAGGGGGCTTGGATGCTTGGCTTGATAGAGGTTTCTTTCTTGATTACTAATTTTGAATCACCAAAAACTACAAGGTTGGAAATTTTAAGCCTCCTAGCAATTGCAAGTCCTAAAATGAGGATGTCATATTATGCTACATTGTTGGTAACTTCAAACTCTAGCTTAAAAGATAGAGTAATGGCTTATTTTGAAGGTGAAATTAACACAACTTTGAATCCCGACCCTTCTCTTATAATTCCCATTAAAATATAATTTCCATTCTTGAGTCTATTAAATTATTAGCAGTACTTATAAATCTATTTACAACAATTGAAGCATCGAATTTGGTTTATACAAATAGTATATAACATCATAGATCTTTATCAACATAATATACAAGGAATTTGTTAAGATGCCTAGAATCACTAGCATTGAAAGTGAACTTCACTTCTTTCTACAACCTCATTTCAAGGGGGTTCAATATTTCAAAGCACTCTTCAAGGATCTAGTTGGATTCCTTAATCAGGTAATCCTTGAAGTACTTTCTAAATTCCCGCAAGATTTGGAAGAGGATGCTTCATAAGAAAAATTTGATGCCGTCCTCTTTACAATGTAGAAAGGTAAGATTCCAAGCTCAAATGGCCTTATTGTTGAATTTGTCTCTACCTTCTATGATTTGCCAAAAGAAAATGTTCTAAAGGTGATATTTGAATCCTAGGACTTCGGAAAAGTTTAAGGGCCCTTCAATTGAACCTTTATTACTCTTAGTTGAAAGATGCAGAGTGGTGATACCTTTAATGATCTTATAACTATCTCTTGATGTAATGTCATCAATAATGTTATAGCTAAGGTCATTGCCCATCCCCCTAAGTCAATTTTGATAAAAAAAAATTCCGAAGAACAATTTGGTTTCAATTAGAGAAGATAGATACATGTTGTAGTAACTCTTTCTCAGGAGACCATTAAATCTTTGTAAATCTCACAAAACATCTAGTTATCATCTTTAATTTTGAACTTTCTAAATACTATGATCAAGTGAGTTGGAATTTTCCTAGATTAGTCCTCTTGCGGTTGGGGAAGAGCCTTTCTTCCAAGAATTTGGTAATGGTGTGTGTGCAATTTGTCTTTCATCATTCTCATTAATGGAGCTCCTTCAATATTTTTTAAGGCCTCTCAAAGCCTTGAAAAAGGATGCCCCCTCTCACCTTATCTTGTCATTATTGTTGTTTAGGATCTTCGTAATTTGTTAAATGATGCTAAGTTTAGAGGTGTGCTTAAGAAAGTAAAGGTATCTAACTTACATCAGTTTCCATATTATTTTTGTATTTCTAAAGGTTCTTTGATGGTGTTATCCACTCTAAAGAGAATTCTAACAAAAATAAAGAACATTAGTTTCAAACTTGTATGGTCTAGAGCTTGTCAGAAGTGTGCCATCACCTTAATTAATTGGAGGTAGGTTATGTTCCCCAATAAGCTTGGTGAATGGAGGATCAAAAACATTTTCTATTTTAGCAAAGCTCTTTTGGCTCGAAGCTTATGGAGGCTCCAACAAAATTCTTGCTTATGGGGCCATATCATGAAATCTAAGTACCTCCATGGTATGTCTTATAGAAGATTGATTTAGAAATCCTGTGAAGTTATTGGTTTAGAAATCCATGGTATGCCTTATATAAAAAGTTATTGTTTCTTCCTTTCCATCGATCAGGGATTGGATGGTGTGTGAATCGATGATGGAAGAAAATTAAGAATTGGAGAAGATCCGGGATTAGGAAATGATTGAGGGTTATCATCTTCCTACCCGACTTCTCCAAGCTCTCCATTAAGTAGGTGTTTTCACATTAGAAGATGCCAAAGCACAAACTCCTCATTTGAGAAGAAGAGTAGGTTGGAAATTGGCAAGTGTCCTAAGTTTTAAACGACAATAGCTAAGTCGGTGAATTTCATTAAAATTATAGACTCTAATTCTGTTAAGCTCAAGTAAGAGGTGGAAAATGAGAATTGTTGGTCTAAAAATTCTGGTACGAGTGACTTCACAAAAAAATAAGATTTGAATATTTTATAAAATCTCATTTCAGTTATGTCCCATAATGATGATGAAGTAGGATTTGAAAATTTTGCACTCCTCTAAATGGAAAAAAACTCTCGGGCTTGCGTTGAATAAGAAACTTTTGAGATGAGATAACATTCTTAAAAGGGTTTGGATGATCCTAATCATGCTCCTTATGAAAATCAAAAGAAGAACCAATGTCTCACTTACTCATCTCTTGTCCATATTCAGTGTAGGTTCTAAGTCTTGTTTAAGTTGATTTTAAGTAAAATTCTTGGTTAGATAAAGTTGGATTGGAAGAATGCATGAAATTTTGGCTTAGAGACAATTCAATTAGATAATTCGAAGAATTTCCTTGTGTGTTTGCTAATAACATTTGGTGGGATCACAATTCTTGTAGCTTCAAGGACAAGTTCATGCCTCCTAAGATTATTGCAAGTTTGGTTCTAAAATAATGTATTAAGTTTAGAAGTGATCTAAAGGCTAACAAGGCTAGGCGTATGGTTATGTCTGAGTTGGATTATGTCATCACTTGGGGTTATTCCATTGGCACTAGTCAAGGCCAACCCCCTATCTCATTGGTGCCAATTGCTGATAATTGTAATTAGGTTCAATCATCATAATGACCTAATTGTAATCATGACATTGTATATTATTTATAAAGAAAGAAAGAGAAATTATATTTTATATTGGAGTATGGATTTCATACTCAATTTTGAGTCAAAAGCATGTTCCTCGTGATTTTAGGTTTTCTAATACTTTTTAGGATAAAGAAAATTATTGGCCATGTGTCATATTCCCATTTGGATTCATTGTAATAAAGAAATATATTTATCTTATCAAGAAAAATCCATTTTGCATCCCAAGACCAATTTGGCCCAAGAGCAAGATCAAGTCAACCTAAAGGATGGAAATTCGACCCCTAAAAGAGGCTATAAATACAAGGAGCTTGACCTCATTTTAGACACTCATCCAAATCAAGTTAGATCTATAATAGCGAAGGAGAAGAAGAACTAGAAGGACAAAGGAAGGAAGGAAAAAGTAAAGTTCCTTGGGCTAAATATCTCTCTATCTCTATCTCCACACATGCAAACCTAGGCTTTCTGTGAAGCTACAGTTGTAGGAGGTTGAAATTGCATGGCCAAAATTATAGGACGAAGTTGCAGTAGGTCAAAGTTTCAAAGCTGCCTTCGAGAAGATTTTATCGAAGGTTGACTTGGTGCTTGGAAGGGTTGTTGGCTTTGGTCTTTGGGTCTTGGAAATCTCTTTGTAAAAGATTCTAAAGAATAATAGAAGAATTTTCTCTGCGCTTTCCCCTTAGAGGGGTTTTTCCCTGGCTTGGATCCTATATCTTGTGTACTTTGTCTTCTTGTGATCTTCATTATTTTGATAATTTCTTGATGAAAAATATCTAATAAAGTAATAAAATGCCAACACATATCACAAGTAATTATCAAGTTAGGGAAAATCATCTATAATACATAAGTCCCCTGATTTTCCAACATGGTGTTAGAGCTATGGTGCAATAAAGAGATTGAAGATCACATCTTAGTTGGCACTATGGAAAGGGTTATAAGGAAGGGTTTCAGGTTTCTTCGAAATATCACTACATCTATCAAATATTGTTTATTGAAGATCATCTTCAAGATCACAAAACAAGTGATATATGGAAGTTTATTCTCTGCATTATCTAGCACTTTTAAGGATGAGAATGTATGGGTTATTGACACTGGTGCCTCCAAGCATATGATGGGAGAATGTAGTCAACTTCAAACCCTATCTAAGGGTAACTCATCTGATTCATTTGAACTTGGAGACAAGAAGAGATATCTAGTGAAAGAGATTGTATCTACTTTCTTGGAGCTCGATTCTGGTGGAAGTATTCACCTCAACAATATTCTATATGTTCCAAGTTTGAAGAAAAAATTACTTTCTATTTCTTGTCTAGAGAATAAGGGTGATAAATTTTCTTTTGTTAATGGTAAGGTTTTGGTTTGGGATAAGGGCTCTAGTATTGATGATTATAGGGTGATTAAGATTCGTGAGGGGACATTATATAGAATTTTTACAACTCTATCTCATGCTATAGTCCGCTTGGGATGTAAGTCCTTCCAAACTATGCAATAGAAGGTATGGACACCGTCATTATAATATTTTTCCATATCTAATTCAAATGATCAATGGCATGCCCTAATTGAACAAATAACATGAAGGGACATATAAGGGTTGTGTTATAGGTAAGAAAATGAAGAAGAAATTTGCAAGAATTGATACCATATATAAGGAATTTTTGTGTCTCATACATTCAGATGTATGTGTACTTATGGCAGCTAAGTCTCTTGGTGGCCATTAGTATTAGGTAACCTTCATTAATGATTTTGCAAGGAAGACTTGGTTATACCTTGTCGAGAACAAGGAAGAGGTATTCGAAAAGTATTAGGAGTTCAAGAATGAAATGGAGAACCTAACCAAGATAAATATCAAGACTCTAAGGTCAAACGATGGTGGAGAATACACCTCCAAAGAGTTGATAGCTTTCTACAAGGAAGCGGGGATCAAGAGGGAGCTTATCGTTCCCTATAATCCTGAATAAAGTGGTGTTGATGAAAGGAAGAATATAACTATTGAAGAATGTGTCAGGGCCATGCTAAATTATCAAGATCTACCTTAATTCCTATGAGGAGAAGCATGTACGATAGTTGTTTACTTGAAGAAATGAAGTCCTCATAGAATCATTAACAACATGACTCCAAAAGAAGCATTTATAGGGAAGAATCCAAGTATGGATCACCTTCAAATATTTGGCTGTCTTGTGTATATTCATATACCTCAAGACAAGAGAAAGAAGTTGGATCCTACCAATTTAAATGGAATCTTTATTGGGTATATTTCTTCATCAAAGTCATATAGAATCTATGTTAAGGAGGATCATTGAATTGAAGTAACCAGGTATGTCATCTTTGATGAGAGCATAGATTACAAGAAATCAAAGGATGTTATGGTTGTCTCTGATGAAGAAGATATGCCTAACTTTGAGGATATCTCAATGGAAAATGATGGTTAAGATCATACATCTACTCAAGAAGATATTGAAGGTCAAGTGAGCCTATACAACAAGTGATTATTCCAAAAATTCAAAAAATTCCCGCTTGGTTGAGAACTGCTCTACAAGAAGCAGAAGGGCATACGGCATCAGGGACTTTCAGGGAAAGTAAAAGACCAAAGATTTATTTTGCATATGTTGCATATATGAAAAATCTTATTGAAGTGAAACCTTCCTTGTATGAAGATGCAGCTAAACATCAAGAGTGGAGGAATGAAATGCAGGAAGAAATACCAATCCATAATGAATAATGATGTTTGGGAAATTATCCCTAGGCTAAGTGACAAGTTGATAGTCACTTTAGAATGGATCTACAAGATCAAGCATGCTACATATGGGAGCATTGGTAAATATAAAGAAAGGTTTGCAGAAAAAGGCTTCTCACAGAAAGAACGGATTGATTACAAGGAAACCTTTGCTCTCATAGCTCAATATACAACAATATTGATTGTTTCATTGGTTTCTACTATAGGATGGAACATCCATCAAATGAATGTCAAGACATATTTACTGAATGGGACCATTGATGAGGAGGTTTACATTGAGAAGCCTCATGGATTTGAAATAAATTAGAGGGAGACTTATGTCTGTAGGTTGAAGAAATATCTACCTAGCTTAAAGAAAGAACCTATAGCTTATAGAGACTTTATTTTACTAAGGGTGTTGTAGATCCTAAATCATATCTCATGGTGTCCTAGGGTGAACCATTTATCATACTTTTGCATGTGCATGATCTACTATACACAGGTGCATAGAATCAGATTCAGTAATGCAAGAAGTAGTTAGTAGCTGAGTTCGATATGAAGGATATTGGGAATATGCAATATTACTTGGGACTATAAGTATGGCAGAGGCTAGGTGAGATATATCTTGGTCAAGGTAAATATGTGATCAAGATACTTCAAAAGTTTAGCATGATGGATAGCAAGCCTATGATTACCGATCTAAAGAAGTTGAGGAGTTCAAAGCCTAGTCCAATCGATCCTACTTGCTATAGACAGTTGATTGGGTCCTTGATGTATCTAGTAAATACGAGACAAAACATTTGTTTTGCAGTAAATGTCCTTAGTCAGTTTTAGATGGATCCAAAACATGATCATTGGATTGCAGCCAAGCATATCTTAAAATATATGTGTGGAACTATACATCACTGCCTCTGGTATACTAGTAATGAAATCCAACTCATGGGATATATAGATTCAAATTGGGGTAGCAGTGAGACAAATGGCAGAAGCACAACGGGTGGATGCTTCAGCCTAGGATGTTCCATGGTCTCACGGATGAGTAGAAAGCATGATATTGTTGCTTTGAGTAGTGTCGAAGCTGAATATGTTGCTGCAATCGAAGCATGTCAAGAAGTTGTTTGGATCAAAAAGAATTATTAGACTTATGTGAAGGACCGCTAAGCCCTACATGGATACATTGTGATAATGAAAGTTGCATAAGATTGATGGAAGACTTGGTGTTTCATGCTACGACAAAGCATATAAATAATAAGTACCACTACGTCAGAAGCTTGGTACAAGATGGATTCATGGAGCTTCACTATCTACCAACAGATGAAAAGGTAGCAGACATACTGGCTAAATAATTACCAAACATGAATCTTGAGTACCTGAGAGGTAAGCTTGGTTTAAATATTGAAAGATTATTACTAATTGGGGTTGTAGTTGTGTGATATGGATTCTCTCAGGTACTAGAATTAACAAATATTTTTACTTCTGTGATGTTAGCATAATTTCATATGAAAAACCACATGTGCATACTTTAAAAAAGAGGAAACATAATAACATCCATTAAATCAAATAACACAAACAAGTTGATAATGGAGTTCACCTAGTGTGGGTTAAGTCTTCGGGCCCGGTGTCAAGAGTGGGGAGGTCGCTTCATTAAATGTTGAGAGATGATGATGAGTACATGGTACATTCTTTGTCATTACAAGGATAAACTACATCAACTAGAGTGGCGTGTCTCTCCACGAGACATTCCCCTATAGGAAATCTCACTCATACTGGTCCTCCTTCAGCATGACAAGATAATAAATTATCACATGAAGTGGCATACAAGTATCCTTCAACATAATGATAACAAGGATCTCAACAACAAAATCATCATCTCATCAAATCAAAAGAAAGACATGGCATCACTACATCATATACCTCCACTTCCAGGGATGGCCTAAAAATGTACAATGCTACTGAAGAAATGGACTACATCATTGAATTAATGGTGTGAAATCATGTCAAATGACTTTAAATTTGACCCCTTTCAGACACCTTCAAGATATGGATCTGCAGGAATCTCAAAGATTCCTTCTAGTTGGTTGAATGGATTTTTTCTACTCATATGACAATTATGAGCTCACGACTACGCTCCTTGCGAAACACTGAGTAATTTGAGTATAAAATCTGTATGGTTTTGAAACTATTAAAAATCAGCCCTTAGGGAATATTTTTGAGTCTTCGTGATTCCATAAAGATTCTTCTCTGTGGAGTTGACTAAAATTCCACTGCTCATATCAGAAAATTGATCACGCCATTATACTCCTGGAAAAATTCTGGTTCATTTGAGTATAAATTTGACATGATTATGTCAATGTGAAAATTTGGCCCCAAGGGAGTCTTTTAGATTCTATGCAGATTCCTGTGTCAAGATTCCACTTTCATGGTTCCACCCTCATCAGTCTGTCTCTGGAAAATACGATGCTTAGATCAAAAAATCATCTACACAATCATACTCTTGGGGAAATTCTGATTCATTTGAGTATAAACTTGGCATAATTTTGATACTGTAAAATTTTTGGCTTTGAGGAATCTAAAAGATTCCTCCAATATTCCAAATCATTGTTCCACCACTCCAAGTTCCATCATAGGTTAAATTTCCACCCTCAGTCTATGTGCTAAGATCTTGGTGTTGGGTTCCACTCTCGGCTCCTCTATTGGCCCCTTGTGAATGGCAAAAATCAGTTTTTAAATATATTTCTCATGTCTCAATTCCAAGAAATGTGCATTGGCGGACTGGCTAGAAGATTATTTTTAAGTTCAACGGTTTGGGGAGGTCTCGAGGTCAAACCCCACACGACCCATGATATGGCATATGTTTGGTTTAATATGGGGCACTGTTTGTTTTGGTCGGGGGCCGCATGTGGGGCGGGCCGACCTACGCAGTAAGCGGGTTTGATCCCTGCCAACCCCATAATATAATGTCGTTTCATATGGCCATTCGCCATTTAATATGTGTGTGTGTGTGTGTGTGTGTGTGTAACAGATATGAGGGTTGGCGAGGGTGGTGACCTACCATGCTATTTTTATATATTTTTTTATAATAATAATATTTAAAAACAAACCATCAGATTTTTAGGATTCATTAGAAAAATTAAGTAGGCAACAAATTTTCCTTTTCTGATTGTCGGAAACCATCACAGTGAAGCGCTAAATTGTTGTCTCATTAGTTGCTACCAATGGGCTAGTTTAACCAAAACTTTGATTGGCCATAACTTTCACATACGAACTCAGCTTGGGGTGTCATTTGCATCGTTGGAAATCTTGTGACGAGCTCTTCGATATTACTCTAGTTTCACTTTAATCCAATAACATTTATTTTTGAACTTTTCCAAAGCCACTTTTGAATTCTGAGTTTTTCTGGAGCCACCTGGATCATTCCTCCCCACTGAGGAGCTTTTGGTCCTCCAAATGCATCAACATAATCTGGAATTGTAGTGTTACATTGTTTGCACAACAAGTGCCCTGACAGGTCACACTTCCTTCTTCTTCACCCTTGTTCTTTGGAGCTATAAGTTATGACCCGACACCTGCATTCTCTGCAAACCTATAGTACAATATTTTACAAACTACATGCTAAATTACATGACCCAAGCATCCCCATACTTTCCAAGAGTTTACAACACATGCTCTTTGGTCAAGTTTACATCAAAATATAAACCAATACCCCAGTAATCAATAAAAGGCCAAAAACATCATCATTGCCTTAATAAGCGATGGAAAACACATCATCACATTTACAATCATATCACAAAAAATGATTTACAAAATGCAACCATGAAAAACTACCATATCTAGTAAAACTATCTCTCACTCATCAAGGTGAATGGTTCATCTCCTTATGGCGCATTCGCTTGTTGAACATCTTCACCAGTTGGTTCCTGCATGGGCGCTTGTGCTTGAGACGCTGCTCTGGATGGAGCCTCCAACATGTGGCTCTTTGATTTCCACCTATGTTGCAATGATTGTAAAAAGTCTTCTTCCTCCATACCTACTTAACCTTCTTCCTTCCATGATGTGGAGAAGGCCTTTCATGTCTTATCCTCTTTCTTCCTGCCATTCTCTTCTAGCACTCGAAAATGACGTGGTTGTGCGAGCCAAAAAAACTACATGGTTTTATACGCCATGATTTTTGCTCATCATTAATGTGCTTGTAATCAAAATGAACTTTAGAATACTAAGACTTTTTATACCTTTCTTGATTGTCTCTTGTGTGATCCTAGAAATGAGAGCCTGCCTTAGCTATTCCTCTACAATTTACACTATCATGGGAGGATTGTGATGTGTTCCAATCATCCTCTTTATCCGATGGTTTTGACAATTCCTTGGAAGCTTCTGCTACCTTTGAGCACTCTCCTTCAGTGTACCCCATCTTGGTAAGGAGTCTCATACCATTTCTTGAAATGGGTACCTCAAGGCTTCCAACAGAAATAGTATCATGTGAAAAGGAAATTGAAGAACAATCAACATTGTTTACCTCATCTGTCGATTCTAAAACAGATGATGATAGCTTCGCTAAGCCTTCATTGTGTTTCAATTTTTCCAAGGCCTCTTCCGTGGCTCATAACTAAAGTTGTAATTTCTACTTCTCCTCTTTTTTCTTCTTGTAAAAGTCTCTTCAATTCAACATTCTCTGCTTGAAGGCTCTAATTGATATCATTTGAATGATGAGAAGACAATGAAGAAGATGAATGATCACTAGAAGATGGAGATGGAGCATCATCCTCTGATTTTTCTCTCTTGTTCTTCTCTTTCCATTTTCTCCTCATAATCTGCATACATTATGAGTGTCATCATAGAGATCTTTGTTGTTCTCCATTTCCCTTCTTGTTTCACATTCAATATCTAGTTATCATTCACACTCGCAATTCACATCAACAAGAAGACCACTATGATACCAAACTTGATCCAAATTTTCTTAGCTACCGAAATTAACCAAGGTCTTTTACTTTTGTGAAGTTAGAAGAATTGCATGTTAAAGAGTATGAAAAACCATTTGTGCGTACTTTAAAGAAGAGGAAACATAATAACATCCATCAAATCAAAGAACACAAAAAAATTGATAACGAATTTCACCCAGTGTGGGTTACATCTCTGAGCCCAGTGTCAAGAGTGGGGAGGTCGCTTCATTAAATGTTACAAGATGATGATGAGTACATGGTACATTCTTTGTCAATAAAAGGATAAACCCCCTCAACTATAGTGGCAAGATGATAAATTATCATATGGCGTGGCATACTAGTGTCGTTCAACATAATGGTAGTAAGGATCTCAACAAAAAAATCATCATTTCACAAATCAAAAAAAGACATGGTATCACTACATCATATACCTCCAATTCTGGGAATGGCCTAAAAATGCACAACTCTGTTGAAGAAATGGACTACACAAGGAGGGATAACCAAGAGAAGGGGTCAAAGAAGAAGTAGACACAGTGCAAGAGGAAGTTTGTTCCCTCATTTGAATTCATCAAGGAATCTGTTCACACGTGTGACATTCATATCTAAACTAGGGCATCATTTTTTATGGGCATATTTTTGGGTTAGAGGCTCGATCTTGCGATAGTAGGAAGGAGGAATTTATCTAGAAGAAGTTGGAAACAAGAACGAAGTGATAAAAGGGCTACAATATCCCTAACCCTCTTTGCACATGCGACTATATTCTAAAGCCGATGGGTCTATTCTCGCTGCCCTAGAACAGTCACTCTTTCGGCATCAGGAAGTCTCAATACAAAGGATCATGGTATGTGAGATCAATCTCCAAGGAAAGTGAGGATAAGGGAAGGCTAAGTGAGCTTATCCTTGATCATATTTGTTGACTGTCATACTAATGTTGCAGATCTACAATGTTGTCTAAAATTGCATAAGGAAACAACTTGTTTGGGTACATTTTGGAGGTATTGTCATTTTGATGTTGAAGGCGGTCTTGAGTCAAAGTTTGGGTCTTGGAATTCATCAATAAAGATTCTATAAGAAAAAGTTCGAAGGGTTTTTCCTCTCACGATTTGGACAGGTTTTTTCCCTGGCTTGGTGCCAATATCTTGTGTACTTGTACATTTTTTATCTTCTTGTTTTGATAGTTGGTTGATGATAATAACATATGTTAGTAATAAGAAGCAAAATATAAGAAAACAATATCACAAGAAGTTATCATAGTTAAGAGAAATTGAATTATTAAATTGCCCTAAATTTCTCAACATGGTGTCAGAGGGAGGTTCTATAACGGGTATGAAGAAGATCACCTCCCTCATGAAGCAATTGGCAAGCATTGGATCAATGAAAAGCTTCATCAAACAACAGATCAAGCAAGTATGGATTAATCGTATCTCTAGAATCGATATATCTACAAAAGTTGATGGCTTATTCTGCGCACTCTCTGGCACGTTTCAAGATGAAAATATTTGGGTAATCAATAGTGGAGCTTCAAGGAATATGACAGGATACCACCACCAACTCAAGACTCTCTCCAAGGGAAAGTCCTCATATTTTGTGGAGCTTGGTGACAACAAAAGTTATCTGGTAAAAGGCATTGGATCTACCTCCATCAGGCTTGAAGACTGAAGCAACATTCATCTCAACCACATCCTTTATGTTCCAGGTCTGTGCAAAAATCTTACTTCTATTTCATCTTTAGAAGAAAATGGTGATAGGTTTGCCTTTATAGATGGAAGAGTAGTTATTTGGGCTAAAGATTCAAGCATTGAAAAATATAGAACTATTGGTGTCCGAGAAGGTAGATTATATAGATTAGATTCTCTTGTCAATCAAGCACTTGTTCATATTGAAATTAGTCCATGTGAATTATGGCATAGAAGATTGGGTCGCCTTCACTACAGAATTCTTCCAACCCTAAATTCCATAGTAAATGGAATCCTGAATCTCAAAAAAGAACATGAAGATGTATGTAAAGGTTGTGCGTTGGGAAAGATTGCAAAGAAACCATTTGGACATAGCACATCTCGTGCTCAAGAGATACTTGATCTCATGCACTCTAATGTTTGTGTTCCCGTAACAAAATATCTTGGAGGACATCTATACTATGTCACCTTCATATATTATCACTCCAGGAAAACTTGTGTTTACCTTCTCAAATCCAAAGATGAAGTCTTTTCAAAATTCCAAGAATTCAAAGCTGAAGTGGGAAATCTCACAGAAAGAAAGATCAAGACTTTAAGATCTGATAACAGTGGGGAATACACTTCTAAATAACTTATAGCCTTCTACAAGGAGGCTGAAATTAAGAGGGAGCTCATAGTTCCATATAGTTCTGAGCAGAAAGGATCAGTTGAACGAAAGAACAGGGCCATAGAAGAAAGTGTCAAGCAATGCTTCATGACCAAGATCTACCAAAATTCCTATGGGTCAAAGCAACAAAGATTGTTGTCTATATTCAAAATAGAAGTCCCCACAGGTCTCTGAATAATCGAACTCCCGAAGAAGCTTTCACTGGAAAGAAACCTATTGTGCACTATCTCTAAATATTTGGATGTCTAGTATATATCCACATTCCCAAGGACAAAAGGAAGAATCTAGATCTGGCTAGCAAGAAGGAAATATTTGTGGGATATAGTAATTCATCCAAGGTTTATAGAAAATACATCAATGAAGCACATCAAATAGAGGTAACCTAAGATGTAATCTTTGATGAATATTGCATTCAAAAAGTCAAAAGATATTTCATCTTTTTCTAATGAAGAATATATTCCTATATTTGAGGAATAAGTCAGTAAAGAAGATTCTCATCAAGAAGATGAAGGTCCTAGTGAACCTCTCACTATCCTTGAAAAGAGGAAGAGACCTAATTGTTTGACCTCCACACTTCAAGATGCTAAAAGACACTAGTCAAGTGGAAAATTTAGAGAAAGCAAGAAACCTAAAAGGTACTCTGGGTATGCAACCTACATGTCAAAATTGATAGAAGATGAGCCATCCACATTTGAAGAAGCTTCCAATTGATCTGAATGGAAGTTTGCCATGAATGAGGAATACCAATCTATAATGAAGAATGGTGTTTGGGAAATTGTTCCTAGACTAGAAAACAAATTTGTGGTAACCTCGAAATGGATTTACAAGATCAAGCATGTTGTGGATGGGAGCATAAAAAAAATACAAATTTAGTTTTTTGGCTAGAGGTTTCTCTCAAGAACAAGGAAATCACTATGAAGGAACCTTTTCTCCTAAAACAAGATATACAATCATTCCTTCACTGATTTCTCTTGCAACATCCATGAAGTGGAAAGTTCATCAAATGGACGTAAAGAAAACATTTATGAATGGAACCATAGACGAAGAAGTCTACATTAATAAACCTTTGGGATTTGAAGTCAAGGATAAAGAAGGCTATGTTCGCAAATTCAAAAAGGCTTTATATGGCCTCAAGCAAGTACCTAGAGCATGGTATGCTAGGATGGATGCTTATCTACAAAGGCTGGGCTTTATCAAAAGTTTTTATGATCCCAACCTCTACATCAAAGTGGTAAATGATGAACCTGTCATCATCCTACTATATGTAGATGATCTTCTACTAACAAGTGTAGAAGAACGTATTTAGGAATGCAAGAAATAGTTGACTATAGAATTTGATATGAAGGATCTGGGATCGATGCACTATTATCTCATACTAGAAGTATGGAAAGAACCCAATGAGATTTACTTGGGTAAAGGGAAGTATGTAATTGAAATTATCAAGAGGTTTGACATGATGGAGTGAAATCCTATGACGATTCCTATGATTACAAACCTGAGACTATTAAGAAACTCTGAATCCAGACTGGTGGATACCACAAGGTACAGGAAATTGATAGGATCCTTGACGTACCTGGTAAATAATATATGTTTTGCAGTGAATGTTCTCAGTCAGTCCCAGGTGGAGCCCCACCATGATTATTGTGTGGTAGACAAGCATATATTGAGATACTTGTGAGGAACCATATACCACTGCCTAAAATATGAGAAAGGAAAAGATGTACTTCTCACAGGATTTACTGATTCTGATTGGGGAGGTAGCGATAAGGATGGAAGAAGTACTACCAGAGGATGCTTCAGTCTAAGATCGTCAATGGTCTCTTTGATGAGTAGGAAGCAAGATACAGTTGACTTAACCAGTGTTGAAGTCGAGTACGTAGCAACATGTGAAGTCAGTCGGGAAGCGGTCTGGTTGAGGAAATTATTATCAGACTTGTTTGCAGGACCATTGGCCCCTAAAACTATTCATTGTGATAATACCATCTGTACAAGACTGTCTAAGGACCCAGTGTTTCATGGGAAAACAAAGCACATAAATAAAAAATATCATTATATTCAGAAGGTGGTGCAAGATGGTGTGCTAAAGCTGGAGTATGTTCCCACCAATGAGCAGACTGCTGACATATTAACAAAATCGCTTCCGAACAAGAAGCTTGTGTATTTTAGAGACAAGCTTGGTTTGGTTGATATGTTGTCCCTATTTGAGTGGGAAAGATAAACACTACATTTCTATCTTCCGAGAGTGAATAAGAAATGGAGGATTGAGTTATCATCTGGCATCTAATATTCTTTGAGGATGTGGTAGGGCATCCAAGACAAGAGTGGGCAAGAGGACCGATATTCTTGAGGGTTGGGAACCCAAGATGAGAATAGTCCTAGTAGGGAATACTCGGAGAACACCCGGGTGGGTATGACCCTAAGAGAGACCATGATGAGTGTGTTTATAGTTCATTACTCCTGCCAACATTGTGATCTGATCTATTTGAGAGATAGACCTCTTAGTCAAGGCCTTGCTATATGGAAACAATGTTGGTTGAAATGATGCTATAAAAAATGGATAACTAATATGACTCTTTTCTGATGATAATTCTTATATTGAGAATGACCATGTACCATGTATGTATGAATACCTCCCTAGTTAAGAGGGAGTGTTGAAAAATAGTGTAACTAGGTTCAATCTTCATAATGACAAATGTTGTAATAATGTAATTTTTGTATACAGAATTTTTTTATATTATTGCTTGAGTCATGGGTTTCATGCTCAAGAATTTTCTTGGTCTATTTGTGGCTTCCATTGAGAGCCTTAGGTTGAGTTATATAAAATGAAGACAATCATGTATTGTTACACTTGTAACTCTAATTGTTATAAGTCAAAAATTCCTTCTAGATCATCAATAAAATACTCCAAAATGTACCTACCAAATTGATGCAAGGAAGTCACTTGAAATCATTTATTTGGACAATTTTGGAAGCCTCCTATTATGTCGGCCTAATCAAGGGATCACATCAGCTTAGAGATGAGGAGAAAATCCTATATAAAGACAACATTGATACCTCCTCACAACACATTCATCTCTCTCACAGAAGGAGGAATAACAAAGATAAGGGTTCAAAGAAGAAGTAATCATAGTCCAAGAGGAATTTTGTTCCCTCATCCGAATTCATCAAGGAATCTGTTCACATGTGCAACATTCAGATATTAACTGGGGCATCATTTTGTATGGGCATATTGTTGGGTTAGAGGCTCGATCTTGCAGCGGTAGGAAGGAGGAAGTTATCTAGGAAAAGTTGGCAAGAAGAAAAATGTCATAGAAGGGCTAGAATAGCCCTAACCCTCTTCGCACATGTGACTATATTCTGAAGCAAATGGGTCTATTCTCGGTGCCCTAGAACAATCACTCTTTCGGAATCAAGAAGTCTCAATACAACTGATCATGGTATGTGAGATCAGTCTCCAAGGAAAGAGAAGATAAGGGAAGGCTAGGTGAGCCTATCCTTGATAATGTTTGTTGACTGTCATACTAATGTTGCAGATCTACTGTGTTGTCTCAAATTGCAGAAGGAAACAACTTGTTTGGGTACATTTTGGAGGTATTGTCATTTTGATGTTGAAGGCAGTCTTGAGACAAAGTTTGGGTCTTGGAATTCATCAATAAATATTCTATAAGAAAGAGTTCGAAGGGTTTTACCTCTCATGATTTGGACAAGTTTTTGCCCTAGCTTGGGGCCAATATCTTGTTTACTTGTGCATTGTTGATCTTCTTGTTTTGATAGTTGGTTGATGATAATAATATATGTTCATAACAAGAAGCAGAATATAAGAAAATAATATCACAAGCAGTTATCATAGTTAAGAGAAATCGAATTATTAAATTGCCCTAAATTTATCAATAGAAGATTCCTCCAAGATTCCAAATCATGGTTCCACCACTCCAAGTTCTATCATTGGTCAAATTTCCACCCTTGATATACATGCCAACATCCTATTGTTGGGTTCCGCTCTCACCTCCTCCATTGGCCCCTTGCGAATGGAAAAAATCAGTTTTTAAATATATTTCTCAGGCATCAATTCCAAGAAATTTCTATTGCCAGACTGGCTGGACGATTATTTTTAAGGTCGACGGTTTCGTGAGGTTTCGATGCCAAACCCCGTGGGACCCCAAATTTGGCATGTGTTTGGTTTAATATTGGGCACTGTTTGTTTTTGTTGGGGCTAGCCCCTGGGGCGCTGACCTATGCAATAGGGTGAGTTCGAACCCGCCGACCCCATAATATAATGTCGTTTAATATGTTCGTTGGCCTTTTAATATAAGAACATTTATATATATGTAACCAATAGGAGGGGTGGGGGGGTGGTGGTGGGGGTGGTTCTCGCCCCCTATTTTTATATTTATTTTTATTTTTTTAATAATAATATTTAAAAACCAACCATAGGATTTTTAGGGGTCATTAGAAAATTCAAGTAGGAAACAAATTCGCCTTTTCCAACTGCCGGAAACCTTCGTCATGAAGTGTTAAATATCACCTCATTAGTGGATGCCAATGGGCTAATTTGACCAAAACTTTGACTCGTCATAACTTTCACATACAAACATGGATTGAGGTGTTGTTTGAATTGTTGGAAAGCTAGTGACGAGCTCTTCAATACGACCCTAGTTTCATTTCAATCCAATATATTTTTATATATAGATATTTGATATTTTCCATAGTCACTTCTAAATTTTGAGCATTTTCGGAGCCACCTAGATCATTGTGTAGGATCTCTCCATAAGAAAGTTGAATTCTTTTTAAGCATGCTTGGACTGATGAATATATCTAACTTAGTGAATAGGGAGAGGTGAAGCATATTGGGGTGACAAGATGCTTGGGAGGACATCTAGTCCACTTGTGATGATGTATAGAATCCAAAGTAGGGAGGGTATCATTGGTCATGTGGAACTCCAACCTTGGATACATTACCTAGATCCTTGGGTTGGTGGTAGAGCTGAAGCTTGATGATACCTATAGTGGCTGAAGCTTGGAACACACCTTAGTCCCACCTGATTAGATACTCTAGTCAAGTATCTAATAACATATCATTTTGAGTTCATCCTTGTACCTATGTATATATGTAATTATGAATACCTCCCTAGTTAAGATGGAGTTTTGAAGAATGTAACTAGTATCATTCTTCATAATTGTATTTTAGTCAATATGTATTATATTTGTCAAAAGAAAGAAAAATAAATTTTATTATAGAATAATTTATTAGCATGGGTTTCATGCTTTATTATTTTATTTTTAGGTCAAAGCCTCTGTTGTTGGCTTCTAGGGTTTATTTCAAGATTCCTTGTCAAGCTAAAAGAAGCTAGAAGAAGGAAAAAATCCTAGTGAAGAAGCAGGAGACACTTGTCAAGCTAGAAGAAGCTAAAAATATCTATTTTCTACCACGTGTGAATTTATGGATAGTTGTGGGAGGGCTGAAATTTCAAATCTGCAGCAGGGCCAAAATTATGGGAGCTAGAGGGTCAAAATTATGTGTTGCGACTAGGTTGAAGCTATTTGACTAAAATAGGCTACTGAAGTTTGGATAATCATTCTAGAAGGCTAACTTGGTGGAGTGAGGAAGGTATTTTAGTCTATTTTATTGTCTTGGATTATCTCAATTTGATTTGAATCTACTGGTGGAAGCTTTTGATTCGGTTTTCCCCTTCATATGGGTTTTAGCCCTGGCTGAGTGCCTATATTTGGTTTCATTTATTTTCATGTTTTTTATTTGATGATTGTTTGATGAAAAGAAGATAAAAGAAGAACATAGATAAGTTAATAATAATACAAGAATATCAGAAGTGATTGTCAACATAAGAAAATATGTCTGCCTTCCTGACTTTCTAGCACCTCTTACCATACATAACATCATTACACATCACATTTCATATATCATACATAAACATATATAAATTGTATGTAAATTACATCAATAAAAGAGAAACTTGTCAAAATTGAAGGCTTCCAATAATTGACTAAGGGTAAGTACTTTTCAACCCAATTGTATGCTTAGATACACTTAATATGTCTACAGTTGTGTAACGCCCCCTCCCACATTTATCCAACTTCACAAGTTTGCAAGGGTAAATATGATACAAGTGCCATTATGATATCACCCAACCTCTTAGCTCTAGTTAAGGAAGTGGGGCCTACAAACTAACCACATACTGACATCCTACAAGCATTATAGGTCACTCAGAGGCTGAACAACCACCACAAGTGACGAAACCTTGAGTTAAAACCATTTTTCTTTGCAATGGGCCCAAAACTACACCCATAGCAAGGCATGCATGTGGTTATGAGGCTATAACTGCACTCATAATACTAGCTTCCAGCAGTTATAAACTAGTATCTTCAGTTATGAGCATACAATCCTGGGATTTGTGCCACCTTTTCAAGCCAACCTCTAGACCACTGTCCATAATTGCCTGAGACCTTCCAGAGTCATTATTAGCATTAAAATAAAGCTCAAAATTCAATCTCAAATCAGAAACATGACCTAGACTACCTAGGATACACTAGTCATTTTGCCAATCACATGGAAAACATTTAAGCTATAGGTCATGAACACATATCTGATCATGTTAGTCTAAGGTTCATATGAGAATCACCAAGAAGGATTTATGCCCTCTCCACGTAGTTGCAAAAACACTTATTAGTCCATACATTCATCAGCCAATCAACAACCGAATAATTCATGACAATATCCATAGATCGTACACATCATATAATCAAAATATAACCATAACATAACCAACACATGAACCATGGAAACTCAACCATAATATCACGAATATAATCACTACAATTATACATGAATCATTGTAGAAGAATATCTCTTATTAATAAATGAAAATACCAACCAAGTTAGAGACTTCCACGTAACACCCGACCATAGATTGGGTTGAACCAAATCTCTCTTTCAACCAATCACCCATGTGCCATATTCCAAGCATGAATGTGGGATCTCAAGGAATAAACCAAGACATAACCAACCAAGGCTTCCAGAGGCCAAACCACTTCAACTCTCAACCACAATTATTCCACCTCTATAGTTGGATATCAACCAGATCAATCTCGACCCAAGTTGTCTAAGGCTCCAGGAACTAGTAACTCAACCCACAGCCTTCCACGGCTCCATATCATTTGTCCAACTCAACTCAAGGGACTAGTAACTCAACCCACAACCTTCCACAACTGCAGATAATTTTTCCAACTCAACTTTAGGGACTAGTAACTCAACCCACCAAGGGTTCCAGAGCATTTCTTCTGACCTAGGCTCTAGGACTACTAACTCAACCCAAGTTCTTCTAGGGCTTCCAAATCATTTGTTCCAACCCACAACCATAAGGAACATGAGTACCAATAAGAAAACATGAAGTGGAAAAACCCACAACATCATGGTTATCCAAGAAATGCCAAGGCTAAGACCACTATCAATCCAAGAAAATCTCCATGCCAATGAAAATACATAACCAGAAAATCACATGCATATACCATGCATCCAGAAACCAGCAAAGGAATAACACATGCAACATGTTACCTGCAAAGAAATCTAGTTGTAGTTGTTAATCCAATTGTTCACTTGTGCTTTCCTGCTTTCCTTTTCCTTCTTTCTCCAAATCCAAGTGAATACTAGAGTGTTCCAAGCATGCTCCAAGAATGCTCTAAGATTACTCTAAGTGTGCAAGAGTGTGAGAAAATGAGAGAATGGAAGAGAGATCAACCCAAAATTGTCAAAAGGTTGGCAATTGATCCTCAAAAGCCTTTTTATCATTGAGGCCTCTATTTTCTTTATTTTACTTCAATTTCCCCCTCATACAAATTTGTGTCTCTTCACTTTCCTTTTCTCATATTTTATTTTATTTCATAAATAAAATGCCAATTATTTCCACTTTTCCTTTGTCAATTTCCATAGCCATAAGTTAATCACAAGTGATAGCCATCACTATGTTTTTGCACAACATTCAGCTTGGAATATGTGTCCAATGACCTTGGTATTATTTAATTTACATAGAAAATAAACTAGGGGTTGTTACAACTTGACCATCCCTTACCCAAACCATAATACCATCAAGGTGAATAAGGGAAAATGTCAAAGTTAATATGGGAAAATAATATATTCTCAATGGTTGAAATTCATATGGTCTCTCCTTGCTGAGATCCCAAAACCTCCACAAGTTCCAAGTGCCTTTTTGTTGTCTCTACATAGCACAAGAACATGCTCTTTATTCCATTAACTAGCTCCTCCTTTCAATGCTTTCATGTGTAACCAACAAGGCCCCAACTAGCAGTGCCACACTCTAAAAGTTATAGAGCGATTCCCACATGAATTCATGAATCAAAATAAATAGTTCCCTTACTAGATAACCTCCACCAATAATTTTTTTTTTTTCTAAGTAGTATTGATCTATTAATATGATACAAAAAGTTACAGAGAAACCTGATCTTAGAGAGGTTAAGCATCTGCCATCATCACAAAATGAAACTGTTGGTAATGGACTACCCCAACAGAGGGGAAACCAATTCAAGAAACGTTAAAGACTACCCCTGTTATGGGGGAAACTAGCCATTGAACAACTAGACCTTGGTTTTCCAAAAAGAAGCAAAAAGAGGAATGAATTCCTGAACCAAAAAGACAGGGACATAATCAAGTAACAGAATGACATTTCCATTTGGTTGAGAGTTAACTAGAGAATTCAGGACATTTAGTGTGGAGACAGAACACTTCCAAACCACAAAACCACAAATCATAGAAACAAAACCACCTGGAAGCCAGTACCTTTGCGCGTGACCAAGAAACCACAAAACAGTGAGACGAATCCACCTCAGAGCCAGGAACTTTTGCATGTTGCCACGTGTTAGGCTGGTGGTTCCTCTGGAGCTGGCTCTTCCTCAATCCGACAGGAAAACTAATACCAATCGTCCTCCTCTTCAGACGTGCCTCGACCTTGAACAGTTGGAGCATCCACCTTGCCTGTAGCATCCATCTATCACTTACCAGTGTCTTCAGCTTTGTCTTTTCCATGCAGAGCCTTACTGCTTCCTCCTTGATGCTTGATGCTGATCCCCTGACTACCTGACTCTGCCTTATTCTGCTTGTTTCCACGACTGGACAGAGTATCTTGCATCCCAGACTCTTCCTTGAAAGAAATTGTGATGGTAGTAGTGATTATAGGCCTGTATAGGGAACTGCAGAAGCTAATTTGAGTGTTGTGAGGGTCAGATAGAGGAGGGAGTGGGAGATCCATAGTGTGGATATAATTGTTCCTCCAACCTCTTCCACTTCTATTATTCGGGTAGCTATGAGTGGGATTAGTGAGCGAGTTGGGCAATTCAGTAGTTGAGTTTGGGGAGTCAGAGGTGGAGCTGGTAGAAGCTCGCGAGTGGCCAAAACCACCATGTGAACCTCCACGTCTACTACACATGCGGTGCTTAAGGCGAGCCATGGCCGAATTGACAACGGAAGAATTGGAAGGAAGGCGACGTTGAACGAGAGCAGGGGTGGGTAAACCACAAGCAAGAAGACAATGACAGGAATGCGAAAAATGAAAACCATTACCAAAATCCTGACAAGGGAGTATTAGGTAGTGACTGCCTGTAGCAGTACTGAAACACGGTTCGTCCGCATGCGGAGAAAAAACGCTATGGAGAAGGGGACGAGAAACAAAGCGGTTTGCAAGGTCCATGGTGATGAAGGAGATGAGCTCTTCACATCTTTTAGAGACAATAAATGTCACCTGCAAGGTGTTTTTATTCCAGCTCCTGTGGGCTCTCATGACGAAGCGCAAAGCCAGATGACTTCCCAACCCGCCGACGATTCTTCTTGTCAATTAAATGGCGTTGTTGACACCCGCATCCGAGTACCTCCACCAATAAATTATATCACATGCACTCTTATGCTATCATCCTCCACTTTCATGAATGAACAAACTCCCTTACCCATTTATGTGCACAAACAAAATCATAAATTTCATTTTCCAATACAACCCACAATCAATCATGATTTTCCAATCTATTGTATTGAGCCCATAACTCTCATTTATTACTGAAAGGACTTCCTTAGCTACCACCCAAGGCTCAATAGTTTTTGGGAAGAGATATTTCCACCAATTAAAATTCAAAATTAACGATATTAGAAAGAGGGAAAACATTTCAAATTAAAAAAATTAGCAACAAAGGTTTTGACAAGGGTAGATTAGGATTATTTACAAGGTCAAATCCCATATCCCCCTTATTATTCCCCAATTGTGGTATGATGGTTCATGTATGTGCTCAAGCCCCAGTGAGTTATTTGAAATCTTTCATCAATCAAAGTAAAATATATTTCATTTACAATGTTTCTGATTTATCCATTTCAACTTAACATTTTAATAAAATGTTCATATCAAAATAAAACAACACTCAGAATAATTTTCTTAGAAATTATTGTTGAATTTGTAACTATGGTCAGTGTTCATAATGTACATTTAGTCACTTGTTGTATTTGGTCACTTCTTGTAATTACAGTTATCATTGTAAAGCATATTTATAAATGCTTCAGTCAAAGGAACTTATTTGTTTTGAGTCAAAGTCCCCTTGTGACTTTTTAAAGATGAAAATTTGAATTTTTGAAATGTAAATTTTGGCTCCAAAAGTGACAAGTCAGCTTCCCTCCAAGTCAAGTCGGCCCTAGACAATAGACACCAATCTGGCATAGTAATATCACTATATAAAGGTTATTTTACCTCCTCCACTTGGGCATTCGTATTCTCTCACACAAAATAGATGTTGAGCATGCAAGTGAAGGACAAGGAGGATGAAATTAATCTCTCTCTCTCTCTCTCTCTCTCTCTCTCTCTCTCTCTCTCTCTCTCTCTCTCTCTCGTGCGCTTGCACATGTGGATAGTTTCTCTATTTTTCTTATTCACAAATTTTCTAGGCAGTTTATGTCGCAAAAAGTCGAGATCTTGAAAAAGTCGCAGAAATCGCAGAAAGCCGAGTTTCTGAAGAAGCCACAAAAGATGTAGAAAACAAAGTTTCTAAAGAAGCCACAGAAGCAACAGAAATTCAAGTTTATGAAGAAGCCACAGAAAGATGAGTTTCTGAAGTTGATGCAAAAGGCCAAATTTTTTGACATATCAGTAAAGAAAATTGTTGGATCAAATTGGGAGGCCTGACTTGGAGGGGAAGACAAGGTTTGCACATAGGTCTAGGTGTGTCTCTTCTTGAACAAATGAATTTCTTTATTGAAACAGTTGTTGGGTTTTTCCCCTTGGTGGGTTTTCCCAAGGTAAATCTTATCTTCTCTTATGCATTGTGGTCTCTATTGTTCTATTTTTATATTTATGGTTGAAGTTATGGAGCATAATTACTAAATGATATATTGGAATAAAAGTTAAAGAAGATCTAAATCAAAGGTAATTATCACCATTTCAGAAATATTATGCTAACCCTAATTGCACTAAGAAAATCAACAATTGTTAGGGCATCAAAATGAGGATATAACACCCCCTCACCCTCCAAATAACAATCTCCTCGGTGTTAAGTAGTCTTAAGAAGTGAAAAAAATGGGTATGCCTCTTTCATGGTATCCTTTGATTCCCATGTTTCTTCATTTGAACAAAAGTACTCCCATTACACCTTTAACTGTCGAAGGCTTAGTTACGAAGAAATATTTCCTTCCTATCAAGTATACATAGGGGCTCTAGCTAGAACTCTCCCCCTAGTTCCCCATGAATCACAGCCAAATCAATTATGTGGCTAGGATCATGCACGTGCTTTTCAAGAAATGAAATATGTAAAACATCATGTGTTTTAACATTTAGTGGTAAAGCAAGCCTTTATGTTATAGGTTCCATCCATTCAATAATTTTAAAAGGCTTGTGGTATATGGGTTCAAGCTTGGCACAAGTTACCAGCATTATGGAACTTTTATGTAGCTTTTCCTTGAGATACAAGTGGTCCCACACTTTAAATTCTCTATTTGTTTGGTTTAGGTCAACATAACTCTTGTATCTATATATTGAGATGATTTCAAATTTTACTTGATTGTTAAGACCTCTTGTTCCATTTGATTTAGCCTTTTTTATCCAATCACAACCCTTTTTTCTAGATTAATCTATTTCACCTAGGTGTTACATGTTTTTTTGTAAAGTAAATATAACGGGCTCATCTTTGGTGATTCTTGGTAGCCATTGTTGTAGGAAACCTCTAACAAATTTCGTTGGTATTCCCATTTCACTAGTTTTCCTATCATGTACCTACGAAGCATGTCTTCTAATATTTGATTCATTCTTTTTTTCTAAACATAACTTTGTAAAATTTGGCCAAGTTCCAAACCTTTAAAATAATGCGTTCCAAAAACTTGACATAAATTTCATATCCTTATAGAGATGATTGCCTTTGGCATACCATCTAGTTGAAAATTACCTTCACAAAATTATCCACAATGTCAATTGTCTTATGGGTTGAATTTAACGAAATGAAACTAAAAACCTTGCTTAGATTACTAACCACTACCATAATTGCATCATGTTTCTTCTTTGTCTTTGGCAACCCAATGATTAAATCTAGTGCTACGAT
>APFE031695291.1:0-22549 GCA_000404065.3 Pinus taeda | reverse complement strand
TACCATTTTAACAATAATCTTCAATTAAGAATTGCATGATGCATATTCTAATATAGTTTGTCAACTCACCACAAACAATGGTGTAATGAAATAATAAATAATCAATGTTACTAACCATCATAACTCAATCAAAATCCATGACAAACTCAATTGTCAATTAGTCATTATAATCAAAACCTTCACACTTAACTCATTCTTTATCTTAAACATCCAAAGAGGTTCTTTCAATGTTCTTTTAAGACATCATATTGTCCTCTTCAAAGACAACCCCCACTTTTGTACATTCCTTCATTATCACACAAATACATGCATTGATTATTTTCTTATAAGAAATTAATTGTAACTCCAATCATTTTTTTTCCTTTAAATGAACCATTAAATATTGTCATAAGAATATACATGCAAAGGTTGATAATTAACTCACACTATCACTAATCAGAGTGTAATTATTCAAAATTATTCATTTAATTCCAAACAATAAAATAGAATTCCTTATTGTCTTTTATTTGCATAAAACTTCAAATGCCATAAGCACAATTACTCTTTGAAGTAGACACTAACACTTATCATTTTTTAATGCGGTTATTAACACCATCATGCATCTCATGTCAAATGTAGTATACTTCATACATTTCCATGGAATTTTTGTTAGTTTCATACCTGAACCGATACTCATTAACATCATACGTATATCTACTTATTTTCCACTTACGTATTCCCGAAAGGTGTTAGTGCTACAACATTTTTCTCTGGTACCACTTGTAACATCCCTCAATAATCCTTGTGAAAAAAATACATAGGATTAGACAATTTTTACGGAATTTACTAGCATGTAAAATTCTGAGTTACTTATTCCATATTCTCTCACTATCCATTATATTAAATATTCATCACTATATAGAGTAACTTTAAAAATGGAATAGCAAGTCACATGACATTAGAAACATTGAGACAGTAAATTAACAGAAGCTTCCTATTGTAAACTTACATCATTATCATGGTTCTTTTACCTAGGCTAGTTATTCACATATTTAATTATGTAAATGTTAACGTCATGTAATAAAGCAACATCATTAGCATGACACAATAAGAAAACACATCATTTGACACTAATATGCCTACAAACCCTGTAGGGAAAAATAAGAAAACTTTTAATTTTACTAAACATTTCATCAGGGCGGTCCCCCCTCAGTCAATGGTTGTAAAGAAGTCCATCCCTTGACCATTGTCATAAAATATTACAAATAAATATCATTTTAAGTACAACATAACTAGCTAGAAGCTATTACATTAATTATGATATTATTTACCCCATATTTATCCATAAATCCTCGAATATTATATATTTGTGGTGTGGTTGTTTCCATAAGTGGATTATCCTACGACTGATATTCCTTTAATCTATATTGACTACTAACTCTTTTGCTTCCATAATGTTAAATATAATCTATTTTTCCCATGAGTTACAATCCTTTCTTGCAATTACTATTGTCAACAAACTCTCACATTCAAATAATAATATTTACTATTAAGATTTAAGCCTCTTTTTCATGTACATAAATGAAACACATACAAAGTTTTGATAAACACCTTTTTATTAACTCTGCAAACAAACTATTTAAAAGTACATAATTACCAAAACATGTCTATTTATATTTACATACATATGGTTAAGACACATGTCGGTTCATCCATATTCACATGCATAGGGTAAAATAAATAAACACCACATTAACTGTCATTTTTTTGTACAAGACATCGCAATTATCCATATTCTCTTAAAGTAAAACTAGCACACTAGCCATCATCATCGTGCATGTGAATTCATATCCTTTTTCCATATGAAATTAATGTAACAATAATTACCTTGATAAATGTAAATAGATATTTTTTTCCAAAGGAATCTAGTAGCATAACTATTATTCATGCATGAAAATACATAATCATTTACAAAATAAAGCTAACACAATCTTATGAAAATACATAATCTTTTCCAAAAGAAAGGTAATACATTCTTGCATAAAAATATGTAATCCTTTCCCAAAGAAACCTAACATAATCTTGCATGTAAATACATAATTCATTCCAAAAGAAACTAATATGATGCATATTCTTTTCCAAAATAAATCTAGCCCCATAGCTATTTACTTTTGTGCATATAAACACACTTTCTTTCCTCATGCAAACTATCATAATAGTTGTTATCTATGGACTGAAGAAATGTTAGTTAAACTACATGACCATTATAAAGAATAATAAACTAAACACATTTACCATAAATCTCAAAAACAAAAATTAAATAATGAAATATATATAGATTGAAGGTGAAAGATATCTTACCTATCTATGGAACTTAACCTAATTACTTAAAAAAAGTGTTTATCAAAAAGCATGTGATTTTTTCCATGAACGAACTAAGTGAGAACAATAACAAAACTTATTCGTATGTGCATGGGAATCCATTGAATCCTACCAAGAAGGTCACCATCTACAATAAAAATAAAAAGCTCTAACCCTAGTAACAACCACATATGTCTAGACAAAACAATCAAGGAAGGGCTTAATATACTTAGGTGCATGCCCCATATTTTTGCATGGCACGTGCAAATGAGTAAGAAACTTAGTTGGAAGAACGAAGAAAACACAAAGCCAGTGGAATAAAACCTCTATATACTGTGAGGCTCCCAGTCGTGAACCAAAAGCACAAAGTATGCGTGCAAGGCCCTTGTGAGTCACGTTGTATACAACCAATATACTTGATTGATTTTCTCATACGAATCATGACACACATGAAAGCCTACACCTACAATGTTGGCACAACCCACACACATCTTCCTTCGTGAAACACTCTACTCGACAAGGTATCACTCAATGCACATTCATTTTATACAACAAGTTCTACACATTTCTCAGCTCCACTTCTTGGTGTACGTAGGCACATGACGAACTGTTTCTCATCTCTCATGAACTCTCTCCTCGCATCATTGATACCCGGGCATCCTTAAGTCGATTTCAGATTCCACAAATATTCGAGAATCGGATGAACATGGGCATGGTCAATTTTTTGACCACGCCCATGTCCATCTGGTTCTGGAATATTCCAGGAATCTACAATCGACTTAAGCTCTAGGTTGATACCCTCGACCAAAACTCTGGCAACACTAATTCATTAATATCACTTTTTTAAGAGACACACAAAGAATATTTTTCTTTTTTCTTTTGAACTCAGTTGGGTGGCTACTATTCAACCCTAACTGAATTTGGACAGTGGCCATTTCCAACCCTTCGTTTTATTTAATTGTTAAAACGAATAAATATCGCGTTTAGGAATATAGAGATATTATAGTGAAATACTTTAAAAATTTTCCAATGAGGTTGATCGAATATTAATATTGAAGATATTCAATTTTTTTTTAATTATCATGTAAATTAATTTTATTAATTGTTAAAACGAATAAATATCACGTTTAGGAATATAGAGATATTATAGTGAAATACTTTAAAAATTTTCCAATGAGGTTGATCGAATATTAAGATTGAAGATATTCATTTTTTTTTAATTATCATGTAAATTAATTATTTTTAAATTTAGTATTTTTGTTAAATCAAAATGGTGTATCTTAATTTGAATTTTCACTCATTATGAAGAATTAATTTTAAAAATGTAAACTAAGATTTATTTTTTTGAAGGTATACATTGAGTAAAGCAAAATTCAAAATTTTGCTAAGTAAATCCATATTGAGTAATCCGAATCAAAATTATTGTTGGTTTAAGTTTATAATGACTAACGTGAATCGAGATTTTCTTAGTCTATATGGAATGGTAAACATGTGTGTTATATTTCATAATGGTCATGCATAACACATAGGTGGAATATTATATATATTATGATTGTTTATTTTTATTTTTTATTTTTTTTTAATTTGATGTTTATTATGAGTGTTTTATTTCATTAAGAGTTTCAGTAGTTATTTATCATGATATTTCAACTCAATTATATAAAAAATATATGAGGTGATAAATATTGCAACTCAATTATATAAAAAACATATGAGGTATATATATCGGATATTTAATATTTCATTAAGAGTTTCCGTACTTATTTATCATGATATTTTAATTTTTAATAATATTTTCTAAGAGATTAATATTTTTTATATTTTCATATAGTTTATATATATAAAAGAAAGATATCTTTCCTTTATATTTTTATTTTTTATTCATTTCAATAATTTTAACTTACCATAATATTATACTCTAAATTATACCAAAGTTGGGGCAGAGGAATGTCCTCCTCCCATTTGCTTCCTAGATATATCATGTTGGTCGACTTCATATGAAATATTTAAGTAGGTGGCCAATTGAAACATTCCTCCATGTATTTCTTGGTATTCTTTCCTAAAATGTTAACGAGCATTGGATATGACAATATTTATTTATTTATTCATAAATCTTAAAATCAACGAGGATTCAATTTTACAATGGTGGTAAGAAATCTTATTAAATTTATAATATATTCTTTATCACTAGTATTATGTATGGAGGAATAATCAAAATTTATCAATTTCCGGTTATGTGAAAAAGTAACGACCCACAGTTTCTTTGAAAAACGCATCGAGTTTATTTCCTATGTGTGAAAATAGTTAATAATGTTTTTATGACTTTCTTGAAGTTTTTCCTTGAGATGTTAGGATGCGATGCATGAAGAAATAGGTAAAAGTTATTTAATATCAAGACTTAGTATCACTTAGTTGCTCGAATAAAGCGAAAGAATTGCGAGATGAAGTAATAGCTATAAATTATCTAACAAGACCTAGCATCAAATAGTTGCACTAATGTACTTATTTGGATTCTAGGCCGATATCAATTATTTATTTATTAGTATGATAAAACAAGTTTAAGAGAAAAAGATTGATTATTTAATAATTAATATATATATTATTATATATATATATATATATATATATCTATATATATCGTTAAAATTTATTTTTTTAGTTTAATATGTTGAGAGTGCTTTATATTGATTAGGGTAGATATGTAGTGTTTAAATATGTGTAAACGTTAAATTCCATTGAAATATAGGATGATGTTTATTTCTATAAATGAAGCATATTTCATATCTATTCTATTATATATATATATATATATATATTATATATATATATATAATTTAAATTTCTATTAATCATTCATGAAAGCTTCAAGTTACATCCATAGCGACTTATTCTTGTTTTTGTGGGCACTGGTATGCTACTTGGGAAAGTAGGCCATCAACAAGAGAAGATGATTTAGATTCAAAAAATTATTATATATGTATTGAGATATCCAAATAAAAGATTTATTGTAAAAGACATGAAATCCACAACAACAAATAAAATCTAGATATAACATGCATGCAAACCTACGACATAAACAAAAGATAGTTTGAAAACATGGAGAAATAAGAACTGAGGATGCCAATAAGCCATAAATAGGGTCAATGTAGAAACATCGATTAGGGATTCTAGAGTCCCGGTGGAGGAAGGTTGTTGCCTCAGTGGAGGATTTGTTTAATTTTTCCCAAATGCATAGCTAAGTCTTGGTGCTCTAAGGATTGGTCTCTATGCTTTGTGATGAGATCATTGAGCTGTATGGGGATATCACAATGGACCTGATGATTTTCTGTTAACAACTATTCAAGTAAAGATTTTATATGCCAATAGAGTTATACCATGAAAAGATCTTGGTTTTGTCAATCTTCACTATGCCATGAATCTGGGACATACTCAACAATCGAGGCCAAAATCTCTGAATTAGTGTACTTGATCAATTTTTCCATTACAATAGATGGATATGTATTTAAGATAATCTGAGTTGGCTTTGGAGTGAGGGATTTGAATTATCTAACAATTGAGAAGGCTCTAAGATGAGCTTGGACTTCATCTATATGACAGCTTGAGGAGCCCAAACATTAGTTTGCAAAGCATAATATGAGACTAATGGCATATTAAAGGTAGATTAAAGCTAATCTAGCTAGATAGGTCCCATGGGAGAGGGGTGGCGAGTCATAAGGATAAGCTATAGTGAGTGCAAGTGCAGCATGTATCTAATACTGAATTATTGGGGAGAGAGCCATGGGATGTTAAGAGACATAACAATATGTCAAGATTGTGCAGGAAGAGGTGTGCGTGAGGTGGAAAGGGACTTGTATCAGTCTACAGATAAGTTGGGGGCCCAAGGCTATGAAATGTAGAAGGTAGGAAAGCCCATGGAGTGTACCTAGGCTCTAAATAGATTGTGGATGTGTAGTCCATTAGAACAAGACCCACATTAATTTCTTATACTAAATCCTGAAATCTAGGAATGAGTTTATGAAGAAATTGTTAAGGAATACAAGGATTTATAGTACAATTGGTGAGGGATAAAATAAAGATCAAGATGCCACCTCAGAGATGCAGTCGACACTAGAGTGAACCACCTGTGGGATGCATCCTATGTTGGGATTTAGATTGTTTAGTTATGCCTTAGTGATAGTCTCTAATGATCTACCAATGCATTCATGGGCATTGCACAAACCCTCCTGCGTCCCTCCTCTACTAATGGATTTGGATCTGCATAATCTATTAGGGATCTGATTATGTTACAAAACTCAAAAACCAATTGAGAGAAAATACGTCATTAAGGGGAGATAGGGCGGCCTAGTTAGGAGGACTAGGATTCAATTTGAATATTATGAGGGAAACAACAATTGTCCCATAGAGATTCATGCTGCAAAGGAATAAAGGGATAGCAATTCTAGTGAGGAATATTTTATACCCTTGCTAAATTTGTTTTTATGACATTTATATTGGACATGTGACTGAAAAGTCAAGTGGTAAATGTGATATCATGTGATAATTTCAATATTTATTTTGTGTAACAAAAAGGAAAGTATTTTGTGTATTATTACTCTTGAAGATATATTAAAGGACATCATGTGTGATATTTGAATCCTAAATTCTAATAATATAGTTGGTATCAGTTATGCCCAAGAATGGGGTAGGAACAAAAAAAGAAGAATCATGCATTTTGTCGAAGATAGGTGGAATGTTGGTTGAGAAGACTACCAAGAAAAACATGACTAGAGTTAAATGTCATGGATGGAAGTTGTTCGACAAGATTGGAAGAGATAAATGTAGTTAAATTAAAAGAAAGGGTCGGGAGGAGAGAAAGACCTGGCCTAAACCTAGAAATATGCAAGTCACTGTTGGGGATTAAGGAGATGAAGTTGAGGAAGAATCCTAAGTTGTTTCCCTATCGGGGGGAGTAGAGCTTGGGGGAAACTACCAAGAGATATAGTTCACAGTTGTGAGGAACATAGAATCCTTAATATATTTCCAAGAAACCTTTATGTAGGTATGTGAATGTCTGGATACTTTTTTGTTATTCATGTTATTTATTTCTATTCAGGGATTATGAAAGAATGGAATGGGATGCTACTATTATGATTTTAAATGTTTCTACATATTTTTTGTAAAATGGATGGATAACCCAACTAATGTTTTGTGAATAATACAAATATATGTTTGTGTGTCTATGTGTGGTGTATATCTTTTCCTTTATGTTACATTAAAACTAGTGGTCATAGGCACAAAGTAAGCAGGGAAAATTTTAGGGGCTAATATTCACAAGTGGGCTAACTTTCCATGTTTTTTCCATAAAAAGATTCAACGATTCCCATTTTTTCTAAAAAGGATTCACCCACATCTTATAGTATAAAATTATTTTACCTTAAAAATCTCCAAAATTTTATATTGACTAATAAAAAATCATTAGAAATCTAAATATTTTTACAAAATATTACCCAACATTTTACAATTTGAATGTTAGGGACTAGTAAGATTCACCAAGATTTCTAAAATTTAATATAAACTTCCATCCTTAAAATTATCCTTGAAAGTAAGTGTTCCCTCTACTCAAAAAAATTGCAGAAGAGAATCTGTAATTAAAACTAACCCTGGTATGCACTATATAGGTGAAGGTGAAAGGAAGAACATGAAGGTTTGACTAAGTAGTAGTTACTAGGTGGGAATGGAAATAACACAAATACATGCCATCTATAGTAAATATTAATTTTATATTGAACAAAAAAATGAGTTCATTATAGTCTACATTAAAACAAAATTATTATAAGGTAGTAAGTAATACAATTGATTAGAAGTAGAAAAAATTATATTCACGTGTTAGCTTGTTGCAGTCCCATGACAAGGAAGGGAACCTCGTTGATTAACCAAGAGACATGTAGTCCTCGGCAAGTGACTATTAAGGGCTAAAAAAAATTCTTGGGTGCTCTCCATGATAGGAGTCCACTTGGATTCTAGCCTAGTTTGTGCCTTCTAATTTAAATAATAACCACATAATTCGTATGGATATATAGTCATAATGATACATAAGTTTCAATAAAATAGTATTGAACACATGCATGGTTACAAGAGGGTAAATAAAGCTAACAATGCTATATAAAAGCCAAGATTTCCATTATATTCACATGTAGTAGAGTAAAGAAAATATATACTTAGTTCACATTCTTTATAAAGGAAAAGAAAAAAAAATGACACCTATGACCATGTGGGTTTTAGTTGCAAAGTCAAAATAATGAACTACAAAAGTATTCATTGAACAAGAAGGAAAATCACCCCTAATTAAAATAAAGTTACAAGGCTCTATTCATCGAGACTTGCCCTTCTGGGCGAAAAATTTCATGGAAAACTTAAGAAAGCATATAGTAGAGACATTTGAAACCCCAACTAGTCTAGGAATTGTTCATATATATATATATATATATATATATATATATATATATTATATATATTATATAGTATATATATATATATATGATATAATTACAAATAAATTTTGTGCAGTCAGTGAACTGATCTTGAGTGGACGATAGCTCCAAGGTCCTGTAATAAGAAGCAAAACATGAGTAGCGTAAGGGACAAAGTTGAAACAACACAATTTGTATGTAAATAACCCTTGATAATTATTATTAGTAGAAACCCTAGTTATCATCAAGGACTAACTTGCAAATAGAGAAAGGAACCATCATTTGGTCTTGTATTTCCTAGAAATCCCTTATAAGAATATCATAAAATAATTATATGGGGATATGAAAGCACATGTGAAGGAAATAACTGATGAACCAATTCATGAAGAAAGACAACTACAAGAATAAGGCACATTAATTGGATTAGGTAAGAAATGGGTAGCCATTTTAAGTAGTTGACTGTGGCCAACATTGTAAATTACATGTTGGATTTTGAAGACCCCATAGATGGAAATTAAATTGTAAAAGTTATGAAGTGTATACCATCACTTGAATATGCAGCAATGATATTTTGACCTTTTGTTGAATTATGGCTAACAAAGGGCACAGGTTCTGTTATAAATACTTAGGAGAAAACATGTATGACATATGTATATAACTTTTGAGATCTGAAAGTCCTTTAATGGGGAGGGATGATCCAGGTGGATATGGAAAAACTCAAAAATAACACTGCTCAAAGTTAATGGAAACAACATCAAGTCATACAACTATATGAGCTTCCTCCAATTCTGTCAGTGATACCTCAATCCAAATATGTATGAGAAAGTTATTCTCATTTGAAATTCATGTCAAACAATAAAAATGATGTGTGGGTGGGAGCTAGAGGGTGCCACTTGGCACTCCCACAAGTTTCCATGTGGCAACCCAATCAACAAACCTAGGTGAGACCCACAACAAGTGATGTGGCAAAATAGGGTGATGTGGTAGCACTGCAAGCCGACATGTGTCACCCACTTATAAGTTATCTGGCATGGTGACTGGGTAATTATGGACCAATGAAAGTATGTCATGTGCCCTAATCACATGGTGTCATGTGGAACCTCAAATTACGCCAGGTAGCCCTCAAATGTGTGCAATATCCAATTTTCTCTCATACAAATGGTTGGTATGGTTTATTAATGTATGGAAAAAGTGTTTTATATTTTGTCAAACTTGTGTTTAAAAAAGGAGGCTCACGAGGTTTCACCCTAGGACCCACTTAAAAAGAAACATATTTTTATATACACACTAAAAAATATTCCCAATGGTGTTATTGTGTCATTCTCCTAAGCATAATATATTTAAACCAATAGTTTTCTCATTTGATAGGGAGTCAGACAGAGGAGATTGGGACACGTGTGGGTGGAACAAGGCAATGGAACCAAAACTAAGCATAGTTCTCCAGGTAGAATATTCCACAAAATATTATGTGGTATATTCCAAGGAATATTTTGTGAGAATATTCTATTATATTCTGATACTATGGATTCTTGGGGATTCTCTCAGAATCCAAGGGTGAATGCTATATAACCTAGCGAAGTTTATAATAGTTCTTTCATAATTACACAAGGAATACATTGGTGTAGTCAAAATGGTGATCTAAACTGTGGATCTAAGGGCTTATGGAAAAATTCCACATGTGCCATTAAAGGCTTGGAATGAACTTTGAGGAAACCTTTCACACATCAAAAGTTGGTCCTGTTTATACTCTAAAGCTACATAATTTAGAGGTAGAGTGGATGGTATGGAATATGTTGTACTTTGAGTAGCATATTTCTAGGGCATCCCCAGATGTTAGGTATTTGCATTTATTTTTCCATGTACTTCACATTATTTTTCGAGGAAAAGCATAGATGCCTCCCCTCTTGAAGTAGGGCCCAAAGACGTAGATCACACATCATGATTGAACTCCATTAACAATTCTTGGTGCATCGTCTATCTTACCTTATTTTTGTATTTCTTCTTCATGTATGTTGCATTTATGATATTTTCATGCTCTTTTAGTATTTTTGTTTAACATCATCGAAGGAAATATTCTAGATGAAGAAACCCTTCTGAAAGGAATAGAGTTAGGGTTTTAGATTTAAAATTTGGTTATGAAGATTTATCTTTGAAAAACTATGAGTAATTCGTAGCATTGTTGAGTTTTGATAGAGGGGATATGTTGTGACATAACCTACAACAGAAGCTAGGGGTTTAACCTACAACTCATTATTAAGACAAATGAAAATTAGTGAATATCATCTACGTGAATGTTAACCCATATTCATAGAAGATAAATAGATATTTAAAATATACAAGTAAGTGAACATATTCAAAAGGTTTATTCTAAAACCTTATGTGAAAATCCCACCTCGTTTGGTAGGTAACCTTTATTCACTTCATAATGTTAGCGAGAAAATTCATCTTCAATAGCAAGCCATTCGAATGCAAAGATAAACCCTTCTCGTTTTACCCAAAACTCCTTATGCTTTCTTAGGTCCTCTCTTAACATGTAAAATGTAAATGAGACCAATTTGGTGGAAGGCTCAGGGTGGTCATTACCCTAATTGTGCAATGAGAATTTCCATCATCGATCAAAATCATAACAATCCTTATTATTAAATTAAGACACATGTCCAAGTTTTTGTAGGCTACGCAGATCCCTTCTATGTAAGTTTGATCACGTGGATAGAGTGCTGACTAGATCCATGTGTACATATGTGTCACGTGGCCCTCAATCTCTAGAAGCCTCATCGAAAATTCAATATATGTCTGCGCATATATCTGTGTGTGTGTGTCTGTCTGTCATATATATATATATAATTATATATATATATATATATATATATATATATATATATATATATATATATATATATATGTTATGCAAAGACTTGGTAGTCAAGCTCAAACGTGATACATATATGTATTATGTTTTACATAATGATATTTAGTTTACCATAAATATATTTTATAGGTGGTAAGAAATAGTTTAATGAGTCTGGAATAATATATCATAAAGAGAAAAGATATATAGATAACATTAACCCTTATCCCTAGGCTTAGGTTGGAATATATACCAAGACAATAACATTGTAATTACATGGTCTTAAAATTGTCAAAGGATACATGTCACAAACAAGGAGATATATGAGTTAAATGAAATTCAATGTTCAACCCAATTTGGGTGTTAACCCAATAATTTAAAAATAAATACAATACGATATATATATATATACCCAAGGGTTAGCTCAATTGGTCAAAATCAGTGCCTCGCCATTGGGAGGTCACAGGGTCCAATCTCCTTGAAGCCCTTGGGGTCAGGCCTTGCAAGTGGGCCGCGGGGATAGATTCCCTTTGGGGTCAATCAACCTAGATTTTTCCATGGACATAACACTACCCGTTAACTAGGGTGTCTGTGAACCACAACCTAATATATATATATATATATATTATATATATATATATATATAATATATATATTATATATATATATATATATTATATATATATATATGTCACTTCTGTGAGGATATCAAACGCTTGTTTTTGTACAAAATAAAAGGAAGAGCATAGTTTACAAACAATTCGCTCGAAGCCTGGAAAGAAGCCAAAAATGGAACTACAAAGGCAATTTAAAAAGATCATACCTCAACTTATAATGGAGAGTCTGAAGAAGCGGCGGTGGCATGACTGCTTAATATCAATAGGTAACTTCATGTTAATGATTATTCCTTAGAGTTAAAAAACTATATTAGCTACATATTAGTTACAAGAGAAATACTTTCTATGGTGGGAAGAAGTCATAAAAATGCATAATTTATAAAAAATGAATGCTAATTGGGAGGATTTTCAATGAATTTTTAAAGAAGAATACTTAACTAAATGTTGTTTTGATGTCAAGCCAAAATAATTTAATGATTTGAAAGTTGGCCAAATGTCAATGGATGAGCTAGTGATGGAATTTACTCATGTTTTATGGTATGTACAATACCTATAAGAAGAAAAAGCTAAAGTGAAATTCTTTAGTAATAATTTGCCTCTCTCTTTTAAATAAAAAATTGAGTACAATAATCCTAAAACAATGGATGAGGCCATTAGAAAGGGAAGAATATGATATTAGTAGGCCAAGCAGAGGAATGTAAGCATGAAATCATGGCCTTCTAAAAATACAGATATATTTTCCCATGGAATTAAAGGAGGAAAAACTAGACCTGCAAAGCAATTTGGTAGGGGAAATCAAGGTTGAAACGTTATAAAAAATAGCAGTGAAACCCAAAGAACACAAAGACAGACTCAAACTAGATCTAAATAATAGAATTAAGGATTTAATGATAAGGATAAATAACCTTAAGTTGTTGGGTTTTGGATAACCCCATATTTTTCAGACCTATCCCTATAATACAATATATGTGTGGAATATATAGAATATTCAATAGGTCTGTACCATTAATAATGTAGCGAAGAATATTCCACATATAAATGCAGCATTGGCAGAGTGCCATACAAAACATCAATCCACCATGGTATAGATAGAAGGTATAATCTTAAACCAACATGTTTTTTTTTTGTTCTGATGAATCGTATTTCTAGTTTGAGTTATATTAGTCTCAATATTGTAGAAAAATGTAAATTAAATCTAAAAGGTATATAAATTCATGGTTGGTCGAGTTGGCTAATAGAAAAAAAAGAGAAATTACTAATTGGGTGAAGACCTTCCCTGTTATTTTAAATGGGAACCTTACCACTATGTATTTGAACATTCTTCTATTAGGTTCATATGAAATTTTGGTAGGGATGGATGGGTTGGAGGGGAAATGAAAATTGTTAGTTATCTTAATAAAATTAGTACCTGCACTCTAGATAATTGAGAAACTCAAATTTTAAAAGGCATAGATAGGCCCATTTATATGTGACAATTATATTCTTTACAACTAAATAGGGCAGCAAGGAAAGGATGCCAACACTTTTCTATTTATGTCGAGGACCACTGACAAGAAAAACAAGCTAAACACTTGAATGATTAGTTGTTCGAGACTATAAAGATGTATATCTTTTTGAAATTCCTATATTTCCACCTAAGAGAAAGATAAATTTTTCTATAGAATTAATACCAAGAGTGGCACTAGTATCAAAAGCACCTTACCAGATGAGTGTACCAGAATTAGTGGAGTTAAAATGCAATTATATGAATTATTAAGAAATGGGTACATCAGACCAAGTGTTTCACCGTGGGGTGCACTAGTTTTATTTGTCAAAAAGAAAGGCAACACATTTAGGTTATGTATTGACTAGAAGAAAATAAATAAATTGTAAATATTGTATTGAGCTAGATTTATAAAACTCAATAGGCAGTATGGTTATTTGCAGGTTGAAGCAAATGTGCGTGTGTATATGTGGTTATTATTGTAAATATCATTATGAGTTATGTTATAAAGCTCTAGTAAATGATATGTTTGTCATGTTTTAACATATGGTCATTGTAAATACTACAACAAGCTACCTTATAAAGCTCCATTGGCAGTATGTTTTATTTTCATCTGTTGTGTCGGTTATAGGTTTCATTGAACACCGAGAAGGGTTTTCGCCCAAAGGGACAATTCTTTATAGCCCTGGTTAAATATCCATGTAAATATGTATGAGATGACGTTGATGTGACATGTATTCCAAGCTGTATGATCGGAAAGACATCCTAGTGTAGGTATTCATTTGGTTTATTATGAGTAAGGAAATTGGCAAAGGGAATGGCATAAGCTTTGGAAATGAAAGAAGCCATTAATTGGCAATTTATTTATGAAATAATTGAAATTAGGAGAAATAGAAGGTAAAAGATCATAGTTTTCATGCGTAGAGGAAAATGAAGAAAATAGAGGCCTCATTAATAAAAAGGCTTGTGAGGATTAGTGTAAGCTTGGTTATTTTAGTTTTGGTGGAGTTCTTTTCTATTCCCTCTCCTACTTCTAGAACTTTCTATTTTTAGTAGTTTCACCTCTCACCTAATGTGGCCAATTACCTCGTTGGCCAAACTACTATTTTTAGACATGCTATTTTTAGACATTCTATTTTTTAGCACATTCTAAATTTAACATTTATTTTTGCACATTTTTCAACACTCCCTCTCACAAGAAGGGCTTCCTCTCGAACCTGATCCTGTAATTCTGGAATCTTTTGCATGCAACACATCTACCCGGTCCATTTGCTCCAGCAACACTTGGAACAAAAACACTCCCAACTGACCACTCTGTTGAGCTAGGAACATACTCTGATGCTGAAGCTTTACCTGCTGTTGACAAGTGCTCCCTCTCTAACATATGTGCTACGTCAACATCTCCATGCATATCGCACCATTGCACACCTCTCTTTGCCACCTAGCACTGTGCAAGACACTTATGCCTCTTGCATTGCTGCAGCCTGCTAGCTAAGTGTTGTCTTGGGATTCCCTACACTGTCGCTCTCTCTGCCGCTCCATCTGCATCTGTCTCTACCCAATTAGTCAGTTCCTGCTACTCCACATCAGGGCTCCCGTAGCAAGGTCTCATCCAAGAGGTTGGGTACCTCAAGGATCCTGCCCCTCCTCCTTGGGACGATCACTCTATATCACCCCACCTCCTTCCCGGAGGTATGGCTGAATGTGATCCCTCAGCCCACCTGGCTCGAAGCTTCTCCCTACTAGAGGTCTCTGCATGAGTACATGTCTTTACTCGATCTCCACTTAGCTTCCCCTGTTGTGGCTGTTCCACAACCTCTTCAAGCTACTGAACCAATCGTGGCTCCTCCACAATCGTCTTAGACTTCTTCTGGCTCTGCATGTTTAGAGGTAATATACCCTCCCTCTCAGCCACCAAGTTTCTAACCTTTGCCTTGCTCCTCAAGGCTTTGCATGCATCTTGCACCTTAAGTGCATATAGGTTCTTGGCTAGCACACTAATCTATTTCGACTTTCCCGCCATCATGAAATTTTCTAGAAAATGAGCTCATTTGAAATCAGCGATATCTCCCTCATCCGAACTCAGATTCAGCCGATTTTTTTTTTTTTTTTTGAGTATTTTTCCGCAAGGAATCCAAATCTGTTATTTATTTCTGAAAATTTTGTACATAAATTTTCAGATCTGCTTTGCAAACTCTCGGCTCAAAACTCAAAACTTTGAAATCTCCTCTCAGTATATTGTTCTTGCTTGATCACCTATGCTCTAATAACATGTGGAAATTTCACCTGTAGAAGAAATTGATATATGCAATGTCCTAAAGCATAATACTTGTTCTATTTCTACAAAACATTAAGAGGAAGCATAATCGAATTCATGAGCAACATCAAGTAGAAACACGCATAACTGATCAAGAGAAATCAATCACACATAACACAGAATATATCACTGGGGAAAGCACTAGCATAAAACCCCAACACTGTACTATCAATCAAGTGGAAATCCTCTCCATAATATAAAAAGAATCAGCTCAATAGCTATCCTACTCCCTTTGTACTCTAATGATCTTCAATCATGAGATAAAAATCATGGACTACCTAGGCCTCAATATATAGGCCACAAGTCCTCCAATCTCCTATAATAGACCCTTCTCATGCAAGGAATACTTACTAGAAATATCCAAGCATCTGATAATACATTGTCCCACATCTGATCTCAACAGGGTCTCTAACAGAACTGACATGCAACAGTTATCCATGAGTGATTTCTCAGTTATCTAAAATAATAGTTGTCACATGCATGCAAGCATTAACAAACTATATTTTATTATTTTAACAACTTGATAAAATAATCTAACTGGACTTGACTAGTTAGAACTAAGTCAACTAATTCTCTCATTATGGAAATCATACTTATTCCTTCAGTCATTGGAGGAAATTAAGGATAAATTCCTCAATCAATGGGACAACTCATGTGCATGCTTACAAAGACTTCAAATTCGAATTTCCTTAACTAATTAACTCAATTGAATTAATTAATTAATATTTCCAACTGCTGTTAAGACCAAAATTAATTTTACTTCCTATAGATAGACTAGGGACTGCTATAAATAGGAAAAGACCTAGAAATGCTATCTCTCACCCAATATTGCCAATGACCTCACTGGCCAAATTGCTATTTTTAGACATGCTATTTTTAGCACATTCTAAATTTAGCATTTTTTATTGCACATTTTTCAAACAGACACAACTAAGAAGAATATTGAATATATTAATATTAAACATTCTTGTTTGGAACATTTAGTGATTGTGTTGTTCCTTAGCCTTGATAGTTTTGATTTAGTATCTTTGAAAACTTTAACTACTTAATAATACATAAGACTATATTTCTTATCCTTAATTAAAAGAAATAATTTAATACAACTTAAAAATAATTAAAAAACTAATTTAATACTATTTAAAAGAAATGTGAGTTTAATAATTAAAAACATATCCCTCTTTTAAAAATGTTGCACCTATTTAAATTTTAATTCTATAATGAAATAAACATGAGAAAGCTATAAATATTTTCTTACAATATAGAATCCTAACCCTTTTAAACACCATCACTTTTATTTAAAAATAATTAACAAAATCCTTTAATTTTCACTAATTTATTCCGTCTTTAAACAATAAACTTCAATAATTTCACGAAGTTCGAGTGGATCGACCCTCATCACATTTATATATTATTTTAAAATTTACACACTCGTACAAAAATGAAGATATTCGATGAATCCACCCTAATAATTTCAATTTTAATATAAATTATTTTGGAAAAGAATGATGAATCTGTACGACTAAATTTATGACTTTAATGGAATTTGCCAAAGAGAAAATGTATCCACCCGAACAAGTTTGTCTTTTCTTAAGATTTTTGTAGAAAGAAAAAGAATCTACTATAAGAATCTGATATTGATGGAAATTTTAGGAAGAAGAGTTCAGCGTACGAACTAGTATTGTCGTTTAGCACATCCCGTGCAATAATGCAGGGAGTCGTGCACATCGCGTGCAATAATGCAGGGAGTATAGATCCCCGCCAATGTGTTCAGAGCATTGAATGCAATCTACCGCTACCTCTGGGATTTTACCATCTGCTTCCTTCTGGTCTCACCAAAATTATGGAGTCGTCCTCGTCTTCACCAATCGTATTTGAAGTTCCCAGTTTTATCAGAGTCTACGAGGATGGGACGGTTGAACGCTTGATGGACAGGGGAACGGTACCCCCTAATTCACATGATGATAAGTTTGGCGAGGAAGTGGCATCCAAAGACGTTGTGTTGGATCCTCAGACAGGGGTCTTCGTTCGGCTCTATCTCCCTCCTCTGGAGGTCCGAGATGTAAAACAAAAAGTCCCGGTGCTTGTGTACTTTCACGGAGGGGGTTTCTGCGTTGAATCGGCTTCATCGCCACTTTATCACAGCTATCTTAATAAAGTCGCTGCAGAGGCCAAGGTGATTTGTGTGTCCGTGGAGTACCGGAGGGTGTTGGTGTGCATGCACTTAGACTAACTTTGTTCACTGTACATGCATCTAGATTAGCTCTAGGTAACTTATTGCTTGCATGTACAAGCTTTAGTTAGCTTTAGTTATTGCATGGACAACTAAGCTTAACTTAGTTGCTTTTATGTATATATTCTAAACCAATATTGTAGAATCAATGGATTTCATTCTTTTCTCAATTCTTGCTTGCTTCCTTCCTTCTCTTGCAAGCTTGTTTATTGTTTTGCAAATCTAGATCACTGTTTCTCAAAATCTTACATGGTATCAGAGCACAGGGATTTGTAATCAGTGCACAAGCAATTTTATTTGCAGGTTCAGAAGATTGAAGCAACAACAAAGAATGGAGTCTCAATTGGAGTTTCCAAAATCGGCAATTCTCACTCCATATAATTATTTCGAATGGAAGCCAAAGATTCAACTTCATCTCAGAAGTAGAGGCTTATTTCGAATAACCATGGAAACGGAAGTTGAACCAACATCGGCAATAGAGAAATCAAGATATTTCAATCGCATGGACGAGGCCTTTGGCATCCTATGTTTATCTATTTCTCCGGAACTGCTATTTCATGTTGAATCATGTTCAACTCCAAATGAGGTATGGAAAATTTTGGAAGGATTGTTTGGAAAACAGGATGAAATATGGCAATCTTTTCTCTTTTCTCTTGGTCACAGTAAAGTTGATTCTATGCATGCAAATGAAGATAGAAGTTTAAAGTTTGACGAAGATATTTCACATGCACCAGTAGATGAAGTTGTTACCAAGTTTCCATCACCACTCATTGATGAGTATGCAGATGAAACTTCAGACCAGCATTCTGATGACGATAGGTCTCTTCCTGTGACCCTTGTTAGACCACCAGTGATTCCGTGCGCACAGTGCCAAGGCTGCCACTCGACTGCCGCTTCACCTTTCGACTCCACATTGTCTTTCGAATCCACTAGTTCCCTCTCCTCGGTGTCCTCGTCTCCGCAGCTAAGTCTGTTTTCTCCGGCGCCCTCGGCCTTCGGACGTACTCTGCCGGATTTCGACGGGAACACGATGGCGTCCACCGCCATGCAGTTGCAGTCGTTCTTCTCGAAGTTGCCGCCTTTGATGCCCGGCGATCATGTTTGGGCCAACACGCCCGACGCCGTCGGCTCTCAACGGCCTGAAATTTTCCGGCCTCCGTGGTCTGCAAATTGGGGCGATCCAATTCCTTCATATAACCGGATCCTTCCAGTGCCATCACTGGCTCACCAGTTCACAATTTCGTATCCGTTGCCATCACCCGGTGACCTTGGAGTTCCGCTGTCGCCAAACGGGTTGTTTTCTCCATTACCGGCCCTTTTTCCGTCGCCAAGAGCGTTTTTCCCCATGGGGCCGGATTTATTCTGGCTTGTGGCCTGGAAACCCGAGAAGCCTGACGCTGTGGGGGATGTGATTCAAAAGCCCATGATTCGAGCCGGTGCCCTGGTTACTAATGTTCTCGCAGACGAAAATTATATGTAGGGGCGTGGGAGAAAGAATGTGTTTTCTGATTTGAGGGCAGAGTTTTCAGGATTTGTGGATGTAAAAGTATTTGTTTATGAGCTCCAATCTGAGTTCAATGAGGATTGGCTTGTGAACAGCCATTGCGCCAGTCATTTGTTCGCTGCAGAGGTCGCCATACACCGTGCTCTGTTGACCAGCTCTGTTCGCGTGTTTGATCACGAGGAAGCTGATTTTTTCTTTGTGCCTGTCTATGTTTCGTGTAATTTCAGTACCAAGAATGGTTTCCCCGCTCTCGGGCACGCGCGGCCTCTTCTTGGCTCTGCAGTGTGCTACATATCGGAGACCATGCCTTTCTGGAATAGGAGCGGAGGCTCCGATCATGTTTTCGCTGCAACGCATGATTATGGAGCATGCTTCCATGCCATGGAGGAAGTTGCAATTCGTGATGAGATACCGGAGTTCCTACAGAACTCTATAATCTTGCAAACCTTTGGCGTCAAGGGCAAGCACCGTTGCCAGGACGTGGAACACATACAGATTCCTCGTTACGTTGCCCCCAAGCCAATCGAAGCTCTGTGGGCTGCTGCGCCTCCTAAGGCTAAGCATGATATTTGGGTCTTTTTCAGAGGAAAGATGGAGATTCCAGAATTCAATGGCTACTCTTGCGGCGTAGAGGTGAACGAGCTCTACAGAAACGTGCAGCTCTATCTCAGCAGCCTCGATTTGGCTGCCCATTCCAGAAGAGTGACCGTCGCCAGGGCCAAAAACAGTACGTGCCTGTCCTTCACTCCCGCCGCGAACCACACCATGGAAGACACCTTCCGCGGATCGAAGCTCTGGTGGACGCATCGTGTGGAGACGCTGGGTGCCGATTTACTCGAGGAAAGACGGAGCCTCACGCTCAAAATCAAGAAACGAGACCGGGCGGGGGTGCTCTCGCCTTACCTACGGCATTTAGAGAAACAAGTGGAGGACTTCGATAGCCGGAGCCGTGACCGGAAGCTATATACCAATAACGGCCACGGGTATCGTGACTGCCGGTGGACCGGGGTGTCGTTCAGGCACCCGCCCACGTTCTCTACCCTGGCACTCGACCCGGAAATGAAGGAAAATATCAACGCAGACCTCGATTTGCTCGGGCAGGGTAAAGAGATTTATCACCACGTCGGGCCGCCGTGGAAAAGTGGGTATCTTCTCTATTGCCCGCCCGGAACTGGCAAATCGAGCCTGATCGCCGCCATGGCGAATTACCTTCACTACGATGTGTACGACCTCGTATTGACGAAAGTGACAAACAAATCCGTGCCAGCGGAAGGAATTGGGATGGGCTGTGTTTCCAAGGGGCCATTCTGGTCCATCCCTATTTCGGTGGAGAAGAACGAGTAGAGTGCGAATTGGGGGCTGAGGTGCAGGGTTTTATTAAGGCGGTGGATGGAATGTGGAGCATCTCTCTGCCAGTGGGAGCGGACAGAGACCACCTTTTTTGCAACCCAGATGGACCCCGTTCTCTGGCTCTGTCCACTCTGGTGTATCTTCGAACACTTGTATTTGTGGCAGAGAAGGATTTTTTTAGAGATCGGGGTATATTGTATTACGATGCCTTGAAAAAGGCGAGCAAAGATGTCGAGCTCGTTGTGACGGAAGGCGAAAACCACGTCTTTCATCTCCTGAATCCAAAGTCTGAGAATGCGCCCTTGATGATGAAACACATTTTGGATTTCATGGATTCCTCCTCCGATAAGGGAAACGATTGAGACAACTGTGAGTATCATCACACTATATTATTCCATGGGCATGTATCCGTGTGGACAGGGTTTCAAATGGGGCTTCAGTTTAGAAATTAATATTATTTATATTAACATATATATTTTTAATATATATGTTTATTTTTTTTATGTATCATTAGCTTGAAGAAGTTTCTCTCTGTGATAGTAATATCTAGAAATGGCTTCTCATTACATTGTTGAAAATGGACTACGATGCCAATGAAATGACCAATCCATTGGATGAACTCATTATCGATATTGTGAATTTAACTTTATGACATAATATGATTGAAATAATTTGAGAGTACTTATTAAACATGTTAGATACAAAACCTTATGTTACCTTTTCTCCCTAATCTTATTGACGCTAGCTACTATTGCAATATTATTTTATCTAGGTTTCCGTGATCCACTATAGCATTCACAACCTTCAAATCACCATTTGTATACATATCATTATAATGGTATGAAGTGTTTCTTTTCATTCAAATAATATTCAAACCGTACATTTAACCAACATCCACTATATCAAGCTTCATTGTATGTAGTGCTCTTTTATTTCTCCTCCTTATCTGTAAATAATAACATTTGATGCCAATGAATTTAATACAAAATATCCTTTTGAATTTGCATTTGGATGCATCTTGTTTCTACCATTACCCATTGCTTTAAATTGAATTTTAGAAATAAAAACATGTTTACAGCAAAATGTAATGTCCATTTTTGCATAAAATACGCTTTCATCAAATGTTTTTTTGGGAGATATTATGCTCAACATCCTTTTAGAAAATGCACTTACTTTAATATTTGTGTGGCCTTGTTGTCATAAATTTTATATCTACAAAATCTATATTATCCATGGTTTGATATACAATTTTTTTTAAGGCGATGATTCAAATAATTTTTTTAATATCTTTTAATATCACATAAAAAAAAATCACAAAAACAAAAATACAAAGAAATTAATATATATATATAATATATATATATATGTTTAGTATTAGTATATTAGTATTAGGTTATTATAAAACTTTAGT